>LOND01000845.1:51886-96420 GCA_014220965.1 Paragonimus kellicotti | reverse complement strand
CCTGTTGAAACTATGGTGCTTTTTGGCTGGAGTCAAGAATCGCACTGTATACGCAAGCGCCTCCTGGAGCTTGGCGAAGTACGTTCCATCGTTAAGGATTGTGAACAGGTCTTCTTGGGCAGGCAGTGGATGGCAGTTAGCTTCCAAAGCAGCGTTGAGCCCGGTAGAGAAATCAGCGCAGATACGAACTGATCCATTGGCCTTCTTCACGACAACGATGGGGGCTGCCCAGGATGAGTAGGTGACAGGCGTCAGCACTCCCAGATCCTCAAGACGTTTGAGTTCCTGGTCGACAAGAGGTAAAGCAGCGTATGGTACGGGGCGTCTTGGGCGGAAAACAGGTTGGGCCGCAGGTTTGAGGTGCAAAACCGCTTGGGCACGGGTGCAGCAGCCAAGACTTTCGTCGAACACCGACTTGAAGCGTTGAATGAGTTCATCCGCCATGCGTGTGGCTTCGCTGTGGAGGACTGCAATCGATTGCAAATGTCCGTGATTGGTAGTTCTGCCAGGCCGAGTTGTTCAAGCCAGTCGAGACCAGTCCCTGAAGACCTGTTCACAATCCTTAACGATGGAACGTACTTCGCCAAGCTCCAGGAGGCGCTTGCGTATACAGTGCGATTCTTGACTCCAGCCAAAAAGCACCATAGTTTCAACAGGAATTAGACATCGTATTCGTCATCAGCAGGTTTCACAGTGTTTCATGATAAGTTTGCACTACTGCCAAGCCATAAACCACTGTTGTGTGTATGTGAATCGAAAAGGAGCAATCCCGTGTGAAACGTCAAGCCACGATGCTGCTGAAGTATGAACTTGACAAAAAAATATTTGTCCACGTCCATCAAGCAAGTCGAGGCACTGTTTTGTCTCATTTGATTACAGTCCCGCGAATCCGAAGATTCCGTTATCGCAAGCACCTACGTGAAACTGGAAGTTAGCCGTCTTCTGTCAGAGGCCACCCACGACCTCAATATAACGGCAAACGAGGCGACCGAACGAGATCACACGCTCTAGAAGGTAGTTGAGTACGGTCGCACGCAAGACTGATCTCAGTGGAGAATTCCAACAGTTGATACAACGTTGCAACTTCCCGTCTACCTTCAAAGGCCGCGTGCTATTCGAAAAACGCGTAACCACACCGATGAAACGTCACGCCTATATAAGTCAACAATTTCATGCAAGACATCCGTGGGTCAATCGAACGGAGGCTCTACAGTGTAGTTATATTTGTTGGTCAGAAAAGAATGGTGAACTGGAGAATCTGGTACGCACAGGTTCGAAGTCTTCACTTCACAAGCAACGCACCAAGCACTGCTGCAATCAAGGCTGACCACAACGACTTTACAGTCAGGTGTACATGTTGACCTTGAAGGAAAATTAGGCGGACGGAATTTTCTCAACATCATGGACGCCTTCTTCAACAAGTGGTCTGACGTGTTTATGCTGTGAAACATTACACTGAAAACACCTACGTTAAGTAGTTGATTGATGTGGGCGCTCAGAAACCCTGATGACGAGCAACGGTACGTAGTTTATGTCAAATCACTATGATGAACCTTACCGCATAAATGGTGTCAATCATGTCAAATCGTCATCGTTCCATCCTTAGTCAAACAGCCAATCGGGGCGAGTTGTGAACGCATTGGGACAAACGCTAAAAAACCAAGAGGGAGGGGACTATATCCAATATTCTGACGACTTTCTTATACCACAGAGCAACCCTGATTCCTCAATCACCAAGCGGCATGTCTCCTGCGAAAGCGACGTCCAATCGGAAGCTTCTACTGTCCCTTGACGGAACTTGACTTAATGCATTATCAAAGTCTGGCAGGAAAGAAGAAACAGACGAACCATTCTGAAGGCAGCAAGCTGCGAGATTATAGATTACAGCCCGTGGAAACTGTACTGAACTGAGAATACCACAACCAGATTAAACGGATATTCGGGAAGTATTTTAGAAGGTGCTGGCGAATGACCTTAGAAGTGAAAGTTGGTAAAGAAGTCTGGGTGCGCCAGGTGTGAAGTGAAGTCGACAGCTGCTTGGACAAGACGCGCCCAGAGCGAAAGCTACCTTGGAAAATTCTGTTGCATATATTTCATCTTAAGAAAAGACCGACAGTCTGATACTGCTGAAGACAATCAAATCCTGACCTTGTTCCCTTTTGCGAAGACATTAGACGGGTCGTGTACGAAAATCGATTCGCACTCTTCAGACCAATCCCAAACTTCAGATAAGCGAAAAACGATATAAGAAGGAAGAGTTAGAAGGCGCAAATTCAGGCTGCAGATCCCAAACCTGACGGCAGATTTGGTTTGCAGTACTCAAAATCGTTGTTGTTTTTCTTAAATACCCCGAATGAACATTGGTCAACAAACCAGAATACGCAGAGAGGTTCCACAAGATAGCTGAGTTCCCGTTTCTTTCTCAAGACCATTCGTACCCTACAAATTCGACGCCCTTGTACAATGACTTTAGACGGAGAAAATCCCTTTGGCGTACTTTATTGGGTGTCTTTGGTTGGTGTATCAGAGGTTGGGGATCCGTACGTTCTGGCAATGAATCATGTTTGAAATCGTTGAATTATCATTAAGGCTTTGCTGATACAACCTGGTACCAATCGTCTTCAGCAACCGTCCACTCATTTGCAGTTCAACCGACAAGTCGAATGCTTCATCAACACATTTGAAAGCGTTTAGGGAGGAGGAATATCCACTTTCAGTCTTCAGCGATTGTAACCAACCGCAGCAACGGGTAGTGCCGAGGAACGGTCACTATTATGGCGCATCCCAGACAGTGACCGGACTGATCACAGAGAACCAGAGCATCAATGCAGATAGATTTCCAGTTTCAATCTTATCTTCAACAAATCCAAAAATGAGACGTAAAGGGTGGAGTAAAACAAACGCTGGGAACTCAAATTTGAAGCTAGGTTTAATGCATCTCAAGCCAATCGTGGTACACGGATTGCGTATTCACACAAATAGCTTTTCCCGTCTTCACTTGGCACTCAAGGTCATAGGTACAAACAAATGAGCAGCATTTTGCTGACCTTGTCAAAGGCTGGGATCAATATACACGTAGACCGTTACCGCCGTTTCATCTGTTGCCTTGTTGCACCACATTCGTAATCTGAGGAAGTACACAAGCGTTAGGGCCTAGAATATTTGGTGTTCGTTCGAATTTCTCCCTTCGTAACGAGCAATCGAATCACTGGTTAAAAAGGATGTTCCAAATAGCAATGTGTCTCGACCAATGACGTGCTTGCGTCGACTGTTACATTCCGTGATGGGTCGAGTTACCGTGCAACACGGTCAGAGGTCTGGCTGTCTAGACATGTAGATGGTTGGCTAACCGTGATCATTCGCGAGTAAAATACGGAATGACTGATCGCTTGATAGGAGGATGCAGCAACAGTTCTGACAACAACAGTTTATGAATTCAGCTGATAAGAGTGAAGATACAAAACATGAAGGATGTATTCGACAGTGTACGCTCAAGCGCGTGACAGCATATACGTTTGCTTATAAATCACAAAGCAATTCGGATCATCCGATACTTTGGGTCACATAAACCGTATATTATGTCAAGCTGTCTAAACTCAGATTAAAGCAGTTGAAGTAAACGGAGTTACAGTCAGCTACCATCAACATGGTAGCCTGTAGAATATCAAGACAGGAAAAACAACCATTACTAATGCCTAAACCCAATTATCGGTCTTCTGGTTAAAGCAGGATTGCGATGCCTTAGTCGTAACCATGCCGACTACTAACTGTACAGTTGCTGATTAGTTTGTCAGTTACTGTGACTTCATTCGCCTAAGTTTGGACAATCTGAAAGTAACTGGACCATATGCGACTTAAGGAATGTCACATGGCGACGAACATCTAGTGGTATTGAAGGTGGAGGATTAATTTATTTGTCTCTAAGGTGGACGAACAAACATGCAAACCCAGGACAATAAGGTGTGGCTAAAAACGAACGGAATACAGAGCGACTGTGATGAAAACTGGAATGCGGATAAGTCCGGCAACAATATTATCGTAAACTAAACGCGCAACGACATAAATAACTGTAAGGTTGTTCAGCTAATGGGAACGATTACCGAATAAACATTGGTACATAACACTCACCGGTCTTCACGCAACACAACGCCAAAACTAACGTGTTCCACTCGATGCACCGCGGGTTGATAAAAACCGACCAATTCGGCGGCCGAAAAGAGTGTTTTGAAATGTACCGCCTAAAAAAGTAGAGGTTCATTCAATACAACAAGAACATGCATCTATAGTCTGAATTCAGGAATATGTCCAGTTTAAACAAGTTCAGCGAGAAGAGCACCTAGAATTTATTGCCCATTCAACCGCGTACCCTCCTTGACAACTTTCTTGATGCAAGTTGTAGTATGGATCCTGGGTCTCTTTGTAAGTGGCCTACTGCCTTGAACACTGCAAAGAACACCTTACAGCGTGAGGCAGCCACCCAAGGAGATAAAATGCGTTATATATATATATATATATATATATATATATATATATATATATAATAACACTAAATGAAATAAAAGTAAAACAACAAAAGTAAAGAATGTGCTCAGTGAAAACCCTTTAGGCCACCTGGTGTTTTCTTGACTCCATGTGCACCTATACGAGCAACGCGTCATCGATTCTCTTGGTTGTACATCTAAATTATTCAGCTCATATTAACAGCATGCGGTTGTCAATAGATGAATAGACCAATAACAACCTACTTCGAAACAGTCAGCTGGAACCAGCTTTGGGAGTCATCGATGTGGCTTTTCAATCATCCCCAGATTTTTCAGAATTGTGGGCGAGATTTTTTAGGGTCTGCCTGGGCAGTGTCCTTCAGCGGTATGAATGTCTGGAGTTTCTGGGTTACACATCAGACCAGAGCCATCAGAAACATTAAGTGCTGAGTTTCGTGAAGTGGGATTTCCCCGGATAACTTATTAAGGCAAACGATAATTGAATTCATAACACCAATCTCTGTCACCGGCAAGCAGTGTTCTCGAAAGAACTAACAATCCCTAATTTAGCACACACAAAAATATGAGTCGCGTGCTGGCAGCAAATCAAAAAACAACTGAAACGAAGGTTAGAGGGATGCGGCGAAACGCGTGATATTTAACAAGGAATTGTGCACTAACACCATTTACTTATGTTAGGATTGATACAGTGAATTGTCAAATCGCCAGAAAAAAACGACGAATTTCATGATTTGATTGAAGGCAGCGTTGACGAGCGATTTCAAAGCACGAATGAAACCACCGTGAAACCAAAAAAAAGTTAGCACCCATCTCAAAGTTCTGAATTTTACGAAAACAAGTCATTCTACTTACCTGACCAGCATCGACTACGTAGAGGACCCAGTCGGCTTTTTCCTCGTGCAAACGATGCAATAAGGCGGCCATATCCGAGGTATCATAAGTAAGACCACCGTCTGATTTGACAATCGTTAGCGGGATTTCACTACCGGGAGCCCATAGCAGCTTTCGTCCCTCGTCTAACGTAAGCAAATTTTGGGCCTCCAATTCGCGAACCAGGTCGTGCATCCGTGATTGATAGAAAGACTCACCTCGTTCAACCAGGTCTTTGATGTCCAGCCTTTCATAAACTTTCTCGAACTCTTATAAACAGCAAAAAAGTTAGAACAGTTAAAACGTCAGAAGTCATGGTGGCAAAGGAAAAGAAAGAAGGCATATACACGTATACAGGTATTCCGTTGGAATCGAGCTTCGCAGCACTGAGATGCGTCGACGCAGTCTAGATGATAATTTATTGCTTTTCACTACGTATCCAATTGTTCGGCTCTTAGCTCACTGGTGCAAAAACCAAGTGAACGACCAATGGTTTGACGATGGGAAACGAAAGCCACTAGTAGTTAGGGTGTGCAAATCATGTGATCCACTTCCCTTCTGACTAAAGAAGTTAACGATAGTGACCAACCAAAATCTACAGCGTAAATGTTGCCACTTTTTACCCGAGTTGTGTGTGAAGTAAAGTTGATTAAGAGATGGAGAGAGCTAATCAGCTCATGGATGCCACCTTACTTTAATTTGTGAATCAGTCCTTAATTTGAAATGTGCAAAAATTTTGAATTATTGAGTTTAAACATGACGGTCCGGATAATCAAGTTCCATTTTTCCTGCCCTCTATGGGTACTTTTATGGTTGTACGGAATTTAGGCAGTCATTAATGTGGTACAGTCCATAAAGATGACTACGACTCTTCCAGTCACTTATGATGGAAAAGTTCCAAACGAATAAGAAAACTCAGACGACATTACGGCACTCTTTTATGACCCCTACGTTGTCCAGCCATCTTGCGACTATACTATACTCATTAATAATCTTATAAACTAATGCTAGATACGGCCTATAAACTAATGACATTACGAACACAGAAACCGAATATAGCATGCCACTCATTTTCAGCAGTTGACCAACTAATCGCACAACCGCTGAGTGTTTCTCAAGACGTCAACTGCTATGGCCGACTATGGGAGTGACAACAATGACCGAATAGGACAAAAACATCCGTGAACCTCCGAACAGTGGAGTGGGAAAGGTGACACACAGAGCAAGAGCAAAAATCGGTTGGTAAGCATACACAAGTTTATTTTAAAAAATGACGACGCGGTTCCCGGATGCACAAACGCTTGGTGTAAATTTAACACGAACTTAAAGATGGGTTATTTAATAACCAGTGTTATTCTCCTTTTGACAATCTCCGCAAACACGCTCTTTTAAAGGTTGCGAAAAAAATTGACCGTCAGCCACATCCAAAGCCTTCCAAATGGCATTTTTTAGATTCTCCACATTTTGTAAGCTCATTCTTTAGTGAGAAGAGACGTGCCCGATAGGATTCAGATCTGGGCCCTGTCATGGCCAAGAGAGCAGCTATTGAAAACATGATGAGGTCACAGTGGTGTTGTTGGGGGTAGTTGTTATGTAAGAGAACCACCAGAGCTATCGATATGTCTGGAGAGGTTCCTGGCACTGCAGAAAGTCAAACACCGCGAATTATGCCCAAAACGTCTCCTTAGTTATGGTTTTCTGAGTAGAAAACAGAGGGTCTTTGCATAATTAGTCTTACACTATGAATTCTTTACCTCTTGATTAGCATATCTGTTCGAGTGTATGTGAGTAGAATGACCTACGAGAGCAACGCCAGATTGATTAAAATGAAAGTTAATTCCATTAGTTCAATCCGGAAGGCTTCGTTTTTATCCTTAAACTTATAGACGAATTTGAGACATCTTCCTCTGTTCAGTTTGAAAATGTCCGGGCATCTCCACAAGCAACGGTGACGAGAACCAACATCGTGAATGTCCCTCTTAGTGACGCTTGTGCAGAGATGAGCCTGAATGCACACAGGAGAATGTTGGAGGCAACATATCGAGCTAAAATGCATCTAGTGCGTTGCAGAGAGTGCATTAATGGTCGAATACTTTTGTTAAATGTCATATAGAATTTATTCACTCTCACCATTGGATTTGCTACGTTTCTTTGAACCTCCGGATGATCAGGAACACTTTCTTTTCAGGTATCCGTTAACCCACTAGAATCTCTGAGTAGTTGTCTACAACCGCACTACATTCTGCGTTTGATCAATATTTCTGTTCTTACATCTTAACCGAGGCAAATTGCGATGTCGCGTTGCGATTGAAGAGCAAAGTTAGATGGTCATTACTCACTCTGGCCGGAAACAGTTACAGTCCAAACGGTCTGGTTAACTTTAATATGATTCATCAAATTCGAAGCGATAAACCAAAAACACACTTCATGTGGTTTCATAAAAATGTTTCTTTTCTTACTGGTCGATCAAAAACGTTTCGGATATACTACCGAGCTCAGTTATTTCGCTACCGTTTTGCAAAATCACTACTTTGCAGGTTTAGTACAACCACAACGAGTCGCTTTGGGCTGTTCACCAAAACCTTCGTTGATGTTCCTCATGTCGGATAACAAAAACGATTGACTCAATGATGTGTTCTCGCGCTTTGTAAAAGATCGTATGGATCATATCGAAAAGTCAGTCTCATACAGAAACGAGAGTAACCCTATGCTTGACAATCGGGTTTCATGTAAAGCCACGTCCGTGGGCTAACATGGCACACGCTCCTGTACAACTTACTATCTAAATGATGTCCTTGACAACACTTGGTAATCGACAGTCATTACGCTATGTCCAAAAGCTACGGTAACGATGGTCCAGCGATAACGACCCACTCCTACTAACCAAACAGTCGCAGATTTTATGCTCGGTTAAGATGACTGCTAAATAGAAGTAGGACAGCCTAAATGTATTGATTTCATAGGCAACCTAAAATGGCACATGACAGCGGATAACTTGTGATGGAAAACCTACTGTGAAAGACCTGAGGTCCTGTCTTCGTTGGGTGTTGTCCGAAACATGCGTAGACGTCATACAGCACATCGACAGTAGATTAGTCTCCCAGTATTTACGATTCCTAACCTGCCTTTCTGCCAGATGTCAGTAACAAAGAAGGGTCGACGTGGTTCAACAGCCGTAGGCTATTCCAGGGCAAAAGCTCACAAACTTAAACATAGATGGTATGCGCTGTACTTAATTCTCGTGAACACCACGCGGACAAAAGTGTAAGTTACTTAGGTGGCAGTATACAGGAGAATCACTAGGTTTACAGTATTGAACAGAATATCAGTAATTACAAGGGCAGGACTGAAACCACTTCGATTTCGAAGTAGAGCTCCAATCATCGAAGGCGCAAAACATTTCACACAGAAGCGGAATCGATTAATGAAACATAGCTGTCGTTCTAATGTCTCACACCCATTAGCCTATCACCAAGATTCATCCAGCGCGCTAGGCAGAATCGCAACTATGAAGAAGTGAACGTGCAAACTTTAGACGAACATCACTCAAGGTGAGGAAAACGTAAACTCTCGTACCACTTCCAGAAGATTTAAATGTTTAATCGAATACATACATTCTTCAAAGAATCTTC
The DNA here is from genome assembly GCA_014220965.1 of Paragonimus kellicotti. Taxonomy (NCBI): domain Eukaryota; kingdom Metazoa; phylum Platyhelminthes; class Trematoda; order Plagiorchiida; family Troglotrematidae; genus Paragonimus; species Paragonimus kellicotti. Next base: position 87,416 of record LOND01000845.1, on the reverse strand, counting down.
TAAGAGAACGAGTATCAGTAACTGAATCGAAAGTAACCTCGGAAATAAAAAAGCTAACTGATTGTTTCAAAACATATTAAGGCCGCAAGAATTGCACGTCATCAGGCTATAGCCCGGCCTGCTGAAATTCAGACTGCTTCTATCATATCAATATATTGTTAGTGAAAGCAGGCCGATATAACACCACTGTCAACTACAAATAAGGTAGACAAGTGTGTAATTATCACATAACGTTCCGTTCTCTTATGAAGATTAGAAACTCTTACTAATAATCGGAAGATACCAGGTACTTCTTTATATGGTCCTAGATACAAAAGAAGTGTAGTCGGTCCCCGAAGTAACAGCTCGCCATTTTTGCACCCGAGTGGTGACAAACGTTCTGGGGTTTTACCATGCCTCGTGAGTACTTACATTAAGACAGTAGATAGCCATAAATATTGTAAGAGACCACTTGGATTATCTCACAAACAATACGATTCACGCAAGGCGAAAGTGGTCGGATAACCAATCAAATTGAATAAGCTGACTGGTGATAAGTGGGGCAACTTTATTAAGAACGATTACGCAAATTCTCAGTTTACGGCCAACAATACTACGAAACAATAAAAATGATATTCAAGCCGTACTCCTCGTACCCATCCCTTTCGACTGCATCACAAAGTAAAGCATGGAATTTAAGGAAGCTTTTAATCAGTTTGTTTTATCTCTGTACAGTTTACGTGATACTGGGAGACAGGAAAGATTATTCTATGCTTGTTACGGAGGCTCAGATGGGTGTGTACATTACTTTTTCATTGCAGCTCAACTCGCCTGCAACAAGGATTAAGTATCTAGACCAGTTCCGCCCTTGAATTTATTTTGCTGTGAAGTGAATGGTTTGGCTATATATGTTGAGCTATACATATTTATACAGTAGTTCAGACCACCAATTATCGCACAATAACCACGTCAGATAAAGGAAGTAGAAATATTCGGTCAAACGGCCGTCTATGGCCTGGTTTTTAGTCCGGTGATTAGTCCGGTACGAATAGCGACGAAATGGACATAAGCGAAGTTCTTGGCGTAGTGCACACATTTCAAACTCGATGCCACTGATACCAAGCGTTCAGTTGCAGTTAATTTATTACCTTAAATCTAGCTAACTCCATAAGCTCGTATGGCATTTACAGATGTCACCACACGTTCGTCGAAAGCAAATCACCTCACATCCGACTTTAACCACCAGTTCATGTGAGGCGTAGCTTGCAGACAGATACTATACGTTTTGAACTCAACCCTCCGAATTATATAAATAAGGTGTACTACATTTTACTTACTGTTATCTTCAGGTTTGTTTGTATTGTCATTCTGAATTGTGGCCGACATTCATAAGTGCTTGCCGAAACTCTGGACATTTTCATGCGTGCATCAGATTGTCACTTGCTTGCAGCGTACCTGTGGTGAACCGGGTATTACAGTACGACGATCACTTAGTCACTGGTGCTCCCTAGGTGTGCGGTTTATGACAAATGGAGCAGTATAAACAGTAGAATTGCAACCCGTCTTCTGTACATAAATACCCAATCAATCTGCGGACTGGTTCCGGTTTTGGTGTGCATGTTTTTAAGACAGAACCCAATTGTAAATCGAGATTACGTGTGTCCAACTTGTATAGTCGTCGTGACCTCAGAAAAGGGTCAGAATGTGTTATAGAGCTTGCCACGCAAAAAACACTTCACCTGTCACCTTATCAAATATAAACCGTATACACTCATTTGATTTACTTACTTTCAACACACAGCTCCAGAGCAGGACTACAAAACCAATTGAACGGAATGGGAGATTATCGCTTCCACAACAATTTGATAGTATCTGCGTTGATAACACGGGGTACAGGCCTCTAGCTATGATCATCCCATTCAGTACAAATGCTGACCGCGAGCCATTCTGTTGGTTCAAATGATACCTCACTCTTCAGCAATCATGGTTAATCAAACAATCATTTACAACCAAGCCAAACCCCTGGAACCGTAACTAACAACATCACATTAAAAGAAAAGAAGCGAGGAAAAACAGCCCATTCATCATGACGGACACTTGAAAACATAGTGGTTATGAGTACTAGCACACCTAGTAGAATGGTGCCACTGAAATTGTGGGTGGTTACGTACCGATCAGTGATTGCATTCAGTCTGTTTGAGAATAGCTCTTAACATCATCATCATCATAACAGTTATGAGCCTGATAAGAAGGATACTGTGGCTTGAGCCGCCGATCACCGCAATAGTAACGTGGGATATCCTACAAGGAAGAACGTTTCTGAAAAAGTTATAGAGTGATGACAATAATAATCATATATGACCGATTGCGGCACCTAGTCATCTCTGAAGGCGTTTCTAACCGGCGACATGATTGATTACGAGGATCCGAACAAGTGGCACCTACTGATTTGACTCAACGGAAGAGTCAGGATCCCATACTTCATGACCACGTCGTTGCTTGATCACTATGCTTTTTTTACTCAATTATTGGTCACTCAATAAGCAAATGACCGGCGCGGAAAACGCTCAGTTGGCATGCGGAGTATGTGGGTCAGCTATCGCACATTGCGTAAATTGGCTGGTTGACTAAATGGTCACGCATCCCAACCGTTTCGAAATACGCTCTGGTGAACGGCTCAATACCTACACGATCCTCCTAGTTGATGTGGGCTAATTGGCGGACAACGACGGTCAAATACAAGTCTTTTAAAACCATCACCAAAGAAAGGCGATGTTTCCAGACTAGAGCAAAAGAGAACACACACACAACCCCTCCCTCTGACAACCGGATGTCCTCTCGACACCACAAACGATGCGAGTTGCCGAAGACAACCTATGTTTATTCTATTCTCGCTGATATCTCATCAGTAATATTACAAGCTGACGAGACAGTCACACAAGCATACGAAGTGTCTCAAGCGCAACGTATGAAATGGAGAACGTAAGAGTAGGAAAGTTCGCCTTAAAGCATCCATTTACATTCTGAAGGCGCGGAGGGCATTTCATACAAACCAGCCTGGGCATTCAACTTCTTTAGTAACGCCTGTATGCAGTCGGCAGAACGACCAAACAACGCAATGCCATCCCCATACTGTATGTTGGCTGATTTAACACCAGGCTCACTGGATTCTTTAATCGCACTTCTATAGAATGTGGTTCACTCCAAAACTAAACAGGAAGAAGGAAATTCGACACTTCAAACGAAAACCACATCTAGATGTGTATAAGAGATAGTTGTCTATACTCCCTCACTCTCCTTACAGGGTGAGTGTACAACGATCTTGACAGATCCAAGCATTTCTCTGAAAGGGAAACAATTCCAGGGAGCGTTACGAGCAACCGAACCGGAGGCAGCTTTTAAGCCTAAAAAGACGATAACTGTTGGATAGCTGTAAAAGTGCCGATAAGCCAAGACCAGTCACAAGGTAAAATGTGATCAACGCACCCTCGACCGGATCGGAATCCTGCACGTTCTTTACGTATCCAACTTTTCTTGAGTTTACTGAGCCGACTGCGCTGACATGCAACTGTACATGAGCGAGTGAGGCTGATTGGTTGTAACCTTCAGCGGATTATTGAGTGACCTGGTATCAGAGTTCGTCCAGTCCAATCCCTTCACAAAGTACTTATTCAGTTTCCTAAATTATTTGAGGAGGTTTTGTGAATTCTAGTATCAACTTCTCTCCGTCATCTTTGAAAAGAGAAATCGAGTCTAGAAACATTGGTTGTGTGTTCAATGGCCTTAAAGCCCATTAAACAGGGGGCCATTTCCGACTTTCAAAACAGGGGCGGCGCTGTTTGGGAACGCGATAAACTGACTACTCTTGGATCCCGTCATCTGATAAGAGTCCAGTTGAGGCGCGGCTTGAACGGGTAACCAAAAATGTCAAATCCACCTGTTCAAAAGTCCAATATGACTGGGGCTGGTTGCATTGAGAACCATTTCTTTTCCAGTATATCCTCGCTTACACCAAAATGACAGACAGCAAAACTACAAATCAAGGGAGACAGCATTCTGCTATTTCTAGATAAAGACTCAGTCCATCTATTTCGATTGTTCAACCTGATAATGCTTACAGTCTTTGTGCAAGCCAATTGGCAAACCAGCACTGAAATTCTCGACGGTCAGTCATATTCAAAAACCAAGTGGGATTGAAAACTTACGGCACTGTTTCCGTTTAAGGTTGCTCGGGACGTGGACAGAACAAACACAGCCACTAGCTGCTTCAAACGCGTTGATCGTGGGACGCCGCCGGCATGTATTATTCGCACGCGTTCGAAAAAAGCTGTCAAGCATCTTTCTCAGAAACTTAATATGCTTCGAAATACACCTCCGCGCGCAGAGCAGATAATCGGGAGTCAGAGGTTATCTTTTTTCAATTGCCAAAATGAGGTTCAAGACACTTGAATCATATTTGACTCATAAAACCTTATCTTCAGTATCTGATCCAAGTCGAGAGCACCCTCGAAGAAAACCTTGTCGGCCTCCATTCTAAGGCGGTATACTATGATTCTAGACACCTGAAACTGGATGCAAACTGTGCGTCTCGACATGGAGCGTTGCAATTCCTCGGCTACTGATCTAAAGTGAAGACCGATACGCCCGAGTGCGTCGTGTCAATAAGCTTGGTCTTGTCACATCTGCGTGGGACTCACGTAGATTCTCTCAAGACAACCTTAATACATGCCCGAGCAATGCAAGTTTGTCTGAGCCTGAGTCTAGACTCATACTGCACTAGAACACGGAATCCTTAAGTCCAGCACTGAGCCCAAAGTTCCTAATCGTATCGGCATAGCCCCACGACATAGTGCCATTCCGAGGCCGAGTCCTAATGACCAAGCCGAAATTCACAGAGTATTGGTTTACATTCTACTGGAATAATTTTGCAGTGGTGGCGCTTCCGGAGTTGGTGGTGTCTGGTTCGCATGTTGCTGCTTTCGCCACCAATTATTTGGTGATAGGCAAACCATGGCATCCCCGAAACCTGCACATGCACCTGCAACTCAATCGAGGTAAGTTTGCCACTTGTCGTAGTGGTCAGGTGAAGGTTGGAGGGACCTAGACGTGGTGCACCACTGAATGCCTATAACATGTCGCACGAGAAGAAAAAAACCTATATAAGGAAGAAAGGAGGAGGGGAAGTGGACCTAACTACTAAAAATAGCTACGTCTATATTCAAACATACAACATCAAGGCGCCTACACCTTGCAAACAAACAACCGAGCTGTAAGTGAAAGTAAGGCGGACTGTTGAGAAACTACCTATGCCATCGGTAAAGCATAAGTATTCAAACTGGTAGAGAATGAAAGCCCTACAGCTCTAATCTCGAAAATCTTAACAGCCGCTGAACCTAAGTCCCACAGGCCATTTATGAGGCAGGTACTGTGGCGTGTGGGACGGTGGTTCGTGGCTTAAACGAATATTAGATCCCAGAGAAATCGTTGGAATTGTTAGATGCCGAATGGAACAGTTTCCATGGCAGTTCTTATAACAAATTTGGGAGGGTATCCGTAGGAAGTAGGGTCCTGCTGTCCATTATACTTGATCGGCTCATTGAGGCTCCGGAGGCAGACACTGGAGAAGAGCAGTCAGATATGTCATGGATGAGAGTGTATTGATCAAATTGTCACTTTCGTCAAGTTCTGGATTAGTGTACTGCCGGCCAAAAAATTGCCGTATTTCTGGACTATTCAGGTGGGTTCGATTCAGCGGGATGATCTACAGTTTTGGAGTTGTTTAAATGTTGTGGTGTGCTGATGGAGTATGTGATTATGCTGTGGGCGCTTCTATTTCCATACTTCAATTCGGGCTATGGTTTACGGTGAACTGTCTGACAGTTTCGTCACTAGTAGCGGCGAATCTCAAAATTTTCCACTTTTTATTTAATTTCGTCGTAGACGAACTAATGGAAGGTTGTCCATAGCAGTCATAAGATGACGACAGCGTGGACCTCTTATCTGGTAGACGACTGACTGATCTTGATTATGCTAACGACAAGGTGTTGTTTGACAATTTTCAAGCAGTACAGATAATGCATGAAGCTATTTCGCGTTCCTCTAAGCATTTCGGAATGCGCTTTGAAGGCTTGAAACGCTTCCGCAAGACTGCTGTGATTACGTAGATTTATTGTTGGATAATGAAGTTATAAAGGTTGTTGACCGGTTTTTGTACTTAAGAAGCTGCATTGGCGGCAGCAGAGATATAGGGAATGAAATGGAAGCTCGTGTCACTGAAGCTACAGCGGTATTCATTAATCTCGACGTTTCTGGCGACAGAGACAAATCTCTCTGATGTTTACGGGTCGCGTGTATAAGGCAACAGTGAGGGTTGTATTACTTACGACCATGAAACTTGGCCGCTCAGGATAGAAGACGTGAACCGTCCTAAGGTATTTGACCATCGATGTGTGTCTTGAATCGTTCACATTGGATGGTACCAACGAGGAACAAACAGGTTGGGAAGTGGGTATTTGGTAGTGATTATTGAGCAAGTTCCTATGTTCACTCTTTTAGTTTGCGCAGACAGATGGTTTGGTCATGTACTAGGAATGCCAGCTAAGCGTCTGCCACATCGAGCACTATTTAGTGACGCTGCAGCCAACTGGTGTAAGGTGCGAGGTGGACAGATGATAACGTGACGTACAGAAATGAAGACGTTCAACAAGGGGTTGGTGACTTCAGGCCAGGTTCGTTTTCCGATTTAGAAGCCTCTCAATCCACAGAGTCGGTGGCGACTATTCAAACTCAGTGGCACAACATGCAGTCGTTGTTTGGCCGATTTATTCTTTGAAGCAGGTGCAGTTAATGACGCGGGGCAGTGAAAGCCGTGAGGAAGCTGTCTTGCTGATGACGCCTTACTTTCACTTACAGCTCGGTTGTTTGTTTGCAAGGTGTAGGCACCTTGATGTTGAACGTTTGAATATAGACGTAGCTATTTTTGTAGGTAGGTACCCACCCACTGTATTTATTCCTAACCAGGACTTGTTTTTTGCTTCAAGGTAACCGCTGATGTGTTGCTGCAAATGTTGGATTGCGCGACGGTGCGACAGCTTCCGTTTGCAACACCTAAGGCGCATTCTGAAGAGTAAGCGGTCGAACCTGGTCTTGAACGGCGATGTCCTTTGCCGAGCAGGCAGGAGAGGAATCGAACTCACGGTATGCTTAATCAGCATCGCTGGATAAAACACGTACACCAGATGATTGGAGGACGAGTCCCGAAAGGTCGTTGTTCGGGTAGTTGAAAGCAAATAAACGGAACCCTGGCGGTCAGGAGATTTTTCACCAGGGTGTTATTCAAGTGAGTATTCCGCGCTGTAACGTCCATCTTGGATCATGAGAGGACGCACCATTAAACCACACGACCTGGAGGAGCGCGGTCCAGACGGGCGTCTGAAAATTCAATGAGTGATAGGCGAGTGAGCGTTATCTCAAGCCCGCCGTTCGGAAGGGAACAACAGGCGCCAAGTGTCAATGACGCGACCACGACGCTGCGACGAACGCACTGATCATCATCATCATCATAGACAGCAATACATCAGTGGTTCACACTGATGCTTGACTGCCACACAACCACGAAGAAAAAGAAAAAAACTTATATAGGAAGAAAGAAGAAAACAGAGGGGAGGGGAAGTGGACCTAACTACTAAAAATAGCTACGTCTATATTCAAACATACAACATCAAGGCGCCTACACCTTGCAAACAAACAACCGAGCTGTAAGTGAAAGTAAGGCGTCATCAGCAAGACAGCTTCCTTACGAACGCACTGAAGTTCTCCCTGACTTACACCTTCGCCAACTTTTCGCCTAACTTAAATCTTACCATGGAAATCTTTTCACCTTTTGTCCCCCCGAGATAAGGGTAACATTTTCATATTAGCTTGCCAAAGAGCTAACCAGTATCTGTCGACTGGACTTCAAGGGCTTCCATTTACAACCCTTAGTCCTTCGGGTTTACGCTTGATACAAGTATGTAAATAGAGCCACAAGTGTTGCAACACAAGCCCCTCTGATGTGACATGTATACGCAGGCGTCCTTTGACTCCAGTTATAGCGATATACCAATCCGAAAGCTGATGTCCATTGCTCGCGCTCTATCCTAGACCTCATGCATACGCAATATGATGCTACTGGATCCCTGTCACAACGAGACTGGACCTTGACGTGGTGTGACGGCTTGCGCATCTCGATGACCTATTGGGCTAAACTGGACGGTGTGGCCACCACACCGATAGAGTCACTCATACCAGGCAGGCCAATGGGTAGAGGTCTGACAAACCAGTCTCCTGGTCCTCCAGGTTGGGGGTTGGAAGAAGGTTGGCATCTTTTTCCGGAAAAATGTACCAGTTCTGGTACACTGCCACCCACCACTGCCTTGCGGTACAGGCTTTTGAGCCAAAGGCTTTGGTTGAGAACCCTAATCGTTCTCCTGTCTAGGTCTGGGCGTCCTGGCAGTATCTCAGCCCACACACAACCACACATGGTGGATCCTACAAAATCAGTGAGAAAAGTAATTGGAGTCACTCCAAACCTGACTGCTATCATCCGTGTGGCACGCAGATTGTCTTCTGCGCATAAAGATGTCAATACAGCTTTCATAACATAATACACAGAAGACCGTCTTCAGATTAAACGCAAAACTTGATAGATCTTTAACCGGCAAAAGTCTTACTTTCACTTGCAGCTCGGTTGTTTGTTTGCAAGGTGTAAGCATCGTGATGTTGAAGACTTGAGTACAGATGTAGCTAGTTTTAGTATTTAGGTCCCTTCTCTTCCTCTACTGTTATTTCTTTTTCTTCCCGCACAGGACTTGCTTTCTTCTCATTGTTGTACGGCAGTTACGCGTCAGTGGAAACCACTGAAGTAGTGCCATCTAAGATGACGGTGATGAATCACTCAGAACTAGATTTTATAAACCATTCAGTTAGTGTTGTAACCTCTTCCTCCACTGAGAAGTTCTTTGAGGCGGTAAAGGAAGCTGGACTATTTCAACATATCTACGACCATATTAGGTGATAAGTACATCGACAACCGTCACGTCTTGCTTGTATTCTTAATGAAGATAGATAATAGTAACGATAGATAATATAAGAAGCACAGTTTCACTCAGTCACGGCAGTCATCGGACAATTGGAATTAACTGCTAGAACTAGACAGTGTGTTTACAAAAATATGAGTCTAATGACTTATCAAAAGGCCAACTTTATACACACACATCTCAGCAAGGTTGAATAGCATGGCTCCATCCCTATACTTAGCACAGACCATCAACGGCAAGTAACATTGAAATCTCTGATGCTTCTAACGAACATGTCACAGTAAAGTGTATTCAACGTCGTAAAATCTGAGATGCCCAAAGACAAAAAGGGGCTCGGTCGCATTGAAAGGTTCAGCATTGAACAGGTATCAGCTGGGACAAAATAAACCCGTGTCTGTTGGGTATATGCGGCGCAATCTTACTCCGGATGCCGCAAGAGAAGACTGGTTTTACTATCAACACGGCTTGGCTCAAAAGTTGCACGCAAATCCTAAGCTGTTTTAGAAAGAAGCCGCAGTACACACTAGAAGTAAGATTGACCATTCGCAACTTCAGACCTCTGGTCGAAGTACCAACAGGAGGTAGATGAGGCCAACATTTCGGTTAGACAGTAAGAGTGTGTAACTGCATACCACAAGCACACAGAAGGAAACTTAACCAAATTGTCCCAAATTTCAGTGACAAAAACCAGAAACAAATAAGAAGACCTGTCGACACACAAGTCACCCTACCCATACTTGATATGCTCTTTTGTCCTGAAAGATTGTGATACCGAATTAGCGGAACTGCTGACAGTAACTTTGAACTATCTCCCACCAGCTGACCGTCCACAGGAAGCCTAGGAACAATATTCAACGGTGGGTGCACTGATGACTCGGTAAACTATCAACCAGTAACGTTGCTTTTAGCGGTCTTGAAAACCATGGAGGGATCACTATCAAACATCCTCATGCGTTACACTAATGACTGACATTCCTTTCTCTTTATCTTTCCAGTGATATGTTATCTACCACTCCCATCGAACCCCCCATAAGTGCGTTGTATTTAACCAGATGGTGAAACGCCGAAAATGAGTTTGTTTGCTACGTGACTTTTGAACTAAGGCTGACAACGCAGGACTGGCTATTGGTGTGATCTATTCTGACATTTCAATAAGGTTCATCACTTCCTTTTGCTACGGAACCCCCCACAAGTACACCTCATCAACAATATTATGGTCCGATAAAATGACGCTACTCAATAAGATGAAGCGATCGACAGTTTCGAACGGTCTGTCTGCAACAACAAAAACAAGGTCAGCGCCAGCCCAATTTATAACAGCACTTTACATGTTGGAGGTAAGGAGAACATCGTACTAACCAATCACTTCGTCGTGATCTGCATGTTCTCTGCAGAAGAACTACGTAAAGCGGTGTCATCCATATACGCAGAATAAATCAGTTCACTACTTGGCATAAGCTTTACCCAGAGATCTCCGGAACCCCCAATCGCTCCTTCGAGAATAAAATCCATCATATAATTGAAAAGGAGGGATAGATTGGACACCTCCGTCGAACGTTACATGAAGTGAACGCCTGAGAGGGTTGCTTTTAAATGCGGACTTCGAGCTGAGTGGGCACGCAACCTCAGTAAATTGGAAAATTCCACTGGAACCCCTCTGCGGTGGAAACAGAATCCGACAGCATGTCGGACAACGGAATAAGAAATCATTAGGATCAAAAACACTACGACCAATGGCTGAGAATGCGATTGGTGGTGCTCTGACGTCTGCTCTAAGGTGAAGACATGATCGACACATTCGCGACCAGACCAGAAATTCGTCCGTTATTTTCTTAGGTGATTTTCTCCGAGCTTCAGAGTTCGTCGCATTATGAGATCGGCGAACATCTTGGACGCGATAGAGATAAGGTCAATACATCTGTCGTTGTCACATGACGTCCTAGCATTTTGAGAATGGGAATGATTGTCGACAAGCACCAACCAAGAGGCACTTTTTAGTTCCCCATGTGGAAGGGAGTGTGGTCAATGTGGCATACCTGAAACGTTTATTCATGTGCCATTACACCCGCTTTCCCTTTCATATTTATGTCTACTTAATTCGCTCCTTGTTGTATCCTGACTACATGGTTCAGTTAAATGCTAGTTAAAACCAATTCATCAGGCTTCTGCTTCTACCCATAACTTCCTAACAGTCGACTGTCTGCAAGCTGAGTTATCACAATTTAAGCAGCTTGTAAAAAGACAGATCGTTTTGATACTAGCCATCGATCATCTGCTGTAGCAGATCACCGTCGATCCTCTCCGTGATGACAAACCTACTGCTCTCACAAATTATGTTCCATCCTGTCTGCAAACACATTGCAGATTGTACCGATTACGCCAAAACCATCTTGGCTTTTGAGTTTGTGTATGCAACCAAATAACACGATCTTTGCGTCCTGTTTATCCCGAGACAAAAACACAATCAAGCTCTCTATCAATTCCTTCAGAATCTGAAAAGAATAATGTCTATTTTAAGACTGCCTTTGAATTACCCATGTAGCTGCAGCCCGCCCATAAACAGCCTCTCTCGTCCAGCACAGAGGTTCAATTGTTGCCAAACTAGCATCCCGTCAGCACGTCACACCGACATTCAATTCTTTCCAAAAAATTATTGCAACTGCTCCGTCTTGTCCATCTATTGCAGTAGTTTGTATCACTGTCAAAAATAGCTCATTACATGCATTTACTGACACCGATAGTTCACAAAGCTGCGTTTTGAAGGCTGTAGCTGAGAAATCGCGTTGGAGAATCAGCCTGCCGCGAAAGTGAACCAGCCATGACCCCCGCTTACTTAGCAAGTTGTACCCACGACTATCTATACGTTTCTGTCTGATTTGCGGATACGTTTAAGGAACATGTCAAACTCTGTCATACCAGATCTGCACGCTGACGTACTACTTGGTCGACTTTCTCCGATTACACAAACGCATCTAAACCACTTTCCTTTGAACTAAACCCGTTTATTCATTTTGTGGGCTCATATGGAATCCTAATGTCTTTATGATCAACCACCACAAGGATGTAAACCTGTTGCCACTAAGTCATGGTGTCTATCTGTGAAAGACAAAACTCATCAAAGCGGAAATCGGAAAACTTCTACACTGCAGCATCGTAGAGCAATCGGTAATCTGGCAGAGCATGGGTTTGGGTAACTTCGAACGAACATTACGATAGCAGAATGATAATTGACTGCAGTCAGAAAACTAGCCACCCTACACACCTCAACGCTTACCCTTCTCAGCGTATTGACGAACTAATAGCGAAACTTTCGCGATGTGATGTGTACAACACACTCGATTTAAGGAGTGCATATCATCACACCCCAATCAAAGATGGAAGAAAGTATGGCTTTTGAAGGTCGAGATAAGCTTTGTCAATTGGCTTATTCCGTTTGGTGTGCAGAACGGGATCACATGCTTCGAACGGACGACTGATGATGTTACCGGTAGGGAAAACCTGCCTGGCACATATACCTACGTTGAAAATGTGGTCATATGCACAACAATCGTGGAAGAACACGATGAGAATTTAGGAAAAACTCGACTGACGACATCGCATTCAATGAAACGAAAGGCATCATACGCGCCCAGTGTCTAGATGAGTAATTAAACGAGACTCGGAGAGAGTCAAACCCTTAAGGGAATCGCCGCTGCTGCAGAACACCAAATCTCTCGAAAGTATGGTAGACATGTCTGCATACTACTTGCAGTGGGTATCCCACTTTTCTAATAGAATCAATCCACTCGTACAAAATCGGAACTCCCCGGTTCCTAAAGATGTCCTGGTTTTATCCGAAAAATCGAAGGGGCATCTGAGAGACAACATGTCTACTAACATTAGGCCTGACGCCACCTTCGAGGTAGAAAGTAATGTATCTGATGGCACCACTGCAAAATCTCTGAATCAGAATGGCGGACCGAACGCATTCCTCAGGAGAAAGTTACCACCAGAAGAACGCCAAAAAGTAGGCTTACGCCATTATGAAGGCATTAAAAGTGGCTCTATTTCCCAGAGAGGAATCAAAGTGAATCAGTAACAGATTAACGACCTGCTGAATTCTTACTTGATAACCAGCCGAAAGAGGAAATGAAGAACGGGTAAATCCACCAACGGTGAACCGAACTTTCCGGTTTTCAGCACATCCTTCATCGTCCCGGCTGTGCAATTATGTCGCTGACGCACTCTCACATGGCTTTTGAGGATGTCACTCATCCAAACTTCGATGCATTACGTAATTCCTTATGCCGCCCTGGTACACCAAGAATGATACACTTTGCGTTCTTATAATCTACCCTTTTTCTCCTGATGAAATGAAGAAAAATATATCCCAATTTCCAGAACGTGTCGAATTAGGATCAAAAATTTACAACCCACCATACGCTCCCTTGATTAAAGCCACTCAGATGTTTGAAAGGCTGAGTAGAGATGTTAAAGAATCTTTACTAACATCACCAGAAACAAGTTTCTTCCTACTATTAGTGACGGGTCTTCACGTTTTCCATTTGCACATGCGTGTTCTAATATGTACACCTTCACCGTGATAAAGTGCTAGTCTGACTTATTCTACATCTTTCGCACACGTCCCGACCGTGAATCTTTACTTAGTTCCGAGGGTTTGCGGACCTTCCCTCATAACAGGAGTACTGTAACCAGCCGGACAACAGCCTACAACCCGTAATGTAATGGTCAGGCCTGACCTTTAAACAGAAATATTTGGAAAACTACCACATGTTTAGTCAAATTCCGGATACTTCATATTCACCAATGGGAGTCTGTTGTTTCAGATGCACTCCGTTCTTTTCGTCTCACCATTTTATGGCGATCAATACCCACCAACGAATGGTTCGACATAAACACAAAGCAACGGCGAGTACGTCGTTATCAAGCTGGCTACTGAATTCAAACCGAGTTCTACTTCGCAAAACGAGTCGAACTAATCGATCCGTTGGTTGAGGAGGTCGAGCGCATGGAACGTGATTCAAATTATGTTTGAACTCGTTTTTATATAACTGAGAGGATACGGTGTTGTTTAAGCATTTCGCTTCTACTGCGCAGTGTAATGAACAACCCACCGAAAACAATGAAATCTGTTTGCTTCACAATATATTTTAATTGCGTTCCAGCCGTAATGCTCCAGAAGAGTGTCCACCTGCCTCATCGAATTCGAACACCTTTCCTTCTGTTACTAGAAGTGAAGGCTTTGCGAAAAACGAATCTGCCACAAACTTACCCATACAGTTTCCGTATTTAAAGATGTCTATCCCATGTGTCTTAAAACGTTGTATAACAGTTTACAGCCAAATGTGGAAATGCACTCATTACATAATGTAAACTCGTCAGACGTGGCACAAAATCGGGTCCAAAGGGACTCTTGAAGAATCGTTTGTATCAAAAACATAGCTCATCAATGTTTCGCGCACCTTTTGTGCAGTAAATCCAACTTTGTCCTCACAGAGCAAAGGAGGATCGGCGATAAAACCGAGCTTCACGGTGATGTGAACAAAGTTACGGATGACCGATTGAAGTTACTAGGATGAAATAAACGCGCAGCACTTCGGCGGCTGACGGGCCTGCACAAGACCATTTCACTACCGGATGTTTCGGAAAACTGGGAGGGTACACAATCACTTGGAACTTCGGTATGAGATAACCGACGCCAGGGCTAATATCATTTGGATAATCGACAATATCATATTGACATAGAAACGGAATCCATGGAGTATGACAAACCACCATTTTTCCAGTATTAAAGAGAAAATTACCTGGTAAAGATAACAGACTTACCTTTGCGAGATATATCGCAAATCTGCTCCCACGCCCTTATGTGTTTGGGATCAAGACACTGTAGTTGAACGACGGCGTTATACGCACGTGATTTAAAGTCTTCTTCGTTATCGAATCGCGTTTTTGCTGTTTTATAAAAGGCCTGTAAATCAGCTATTGGTGGCGCGCGATCAGAATCCGGGAAGAGCTCCTGTAAGTGCGCGATTAGCATTCCAAACTGAGTGCCCCAGTCACCAATATGGTTGATTTTGAGCACTCGATGTCCCAAAAACGATAACAGCCGTGAAATGCTTTCACCGATTATTGTGGATCTATGAGAAATTACAGGATAAAAAATCACCTTAGAGAAAGGGGCCGTAAACAAAAAGTCATATGTGGATGTTATTGTTAGATTACGTGGAAACGGTCGTTGTAGCCTCATGAATCTTGGTCAAATGCACAGTGGCTAGGCGTTCTATCACGAAAGTGACAACGGCGTTAATGAGAACTGAACTCGAGTCATCACAGTGGCATGATTACTGAAATACGATGACAGCGTAGGTCGTAGAGGCTATTAATTTGCTAAGCTCTTCTGTCAGATATTGATTACTTGCACTGTGCAATCGACCAAAGTCAGTATCAAATACAATTGCTCGTCACGACGTGCGACTTGGTTGGCAGGCTTACGCAGTTTCTTGGGTCAATTTGCAATACGCGATTACACGTCACTGGACCATCCAGCTTAACGATCCAGCATCTGCACATTTTTTAAATCAGAGGCGGTTAAGGTTTTTCAAATTAAGCTGATCAACTGAAAGCTTAGTAACTCACAGAAGCGTCGTTTACGCCAAAGTATGGAAATTGATCCACGGTGCATCAAGAACAATAAGCAGTGGGATCCGCTGAATAACACTAAGTAGTTCATACGTGGTTACAGATGGGGAAAGAATTGATAAGCGCTGTAGATGATAGTGACGGTAAGGCCTCGAAGTCACATGCAGTAACAATTGGATGCCTAAACGAATTCAGGCTGAAAACGAAGTAAGTGCAGGGAATTCGACTCCGTAAACAAAAAGTGAACGTACACGAATATTCTGTAACTGAACACCCTCCGATGATAGTGGAAGAGGCCGACAGACACCACAAACTTGCCTTACGCCTCAAGAAAGTCTGAATGAGGTGAGCAAGGGTACAGTAACAATAGGTACAGAGTTCAAAGTAATAGAAATACTAGTTCTAAGGATGTTACAGTAGTCGCTTGAGACGGGAAGAAAAAGTCTCAATCCTTGAGGGATTTTATCCAAAGCCACGGAACAATCCGCCCATGAATCATAAGATACAGGCTGCGAGAGACCAATTTGAACAGATTTTGCCGACAGAGTTGTTATGGTTTGCATGTGGTATTCCAACCCGAAAGCACTTGTCCCAGGTCTAAAGACAGGCATTTCGGGGCATATGCTGCTCTGAACAGACGTAGAAATAGCGCAGCAACAGCCTCAACAACTGAGTTACCAAGCCACAACAGCAAGTGCTATACATACCTTAAACGTGTGGCAACAAAAATCGTCCAAAATCCAGTTAGCATAAGCTAAAAAAGAATCTGAGTAACCAGTAACACTTAAGCCTACGTCCACGGAAACAACGGACATGAAAACACGACTTAACTACTGTAAAAGAAACCATGAATCTACGATTAATGCAAAGGAGACGACTTGAACTTACCGAAGGTGACCAACATGCATTTCCTTTGCAATATTTGGCGAGGACATGTCTATAGCTATGGTATACGTTTTGGAAAGTCTTGGAGGCTGCGCCCCAATGGAGACGATTTTTCGCAGTTCACGTATGACAAACGATTTCGAGACCCAAATATTGATGAAACCGGGACCAGCAACTTCCATCTACATCATTATTACATGGAGGTCATCATACTTTTCCAATTATATCATTCGATGGGACAGCTTCGATTATCAATTTGGCAATTTTCTGTGGGTCGTTCGCGCTAACAGAATTTTTTACATCCTTGGCGGATATAAAATGGAAGTAATGGATTACTTTCGATAGCCTTATAGCGCTGTTGCATTGCAAATCTCCGAAAGTATTTTTTGTAGGAACGTTTATTAACACTTTATGTCCGGTGAGTCCCGGGAAAACATTTTTTATGGCAAAATCAATGAGCGCCTCTGTTGCTGTTTGAAAACTGACGGAATGTCTTCCCAAATCATCCTCTAACATTTTAATAGCCTCAGGATTTCAATATAATGAAAGGTATCTCACTGATTCAAGATGACGTGCATGATACTTCAGAGAAGCCTTTCGATCATAGAGTTGCTTTATTCCAGAGAGTTCGGGTTGATTCAAAATGTCTTCGAAGGCTTGTTCAAGCTTTTCTATCTGTATAACCTAAGCAGAAACTTGTGATTCAATCGCGCCCTACCTGCGACATTCTGGAGGTCTAAACACCAGATATAACCACGGAGAACCAACCACACGGATGAAGGGGACACGAAACACACACACCCAAGGACGACCTTGGCAGGGGATTTACAATGATTTTGGGTACAATGGATTCAATGGCGACTGACGGAAGTTTTATGTCACGGCTTTCGATGATTCCGTTTCTCCAGTCGAAGACTCTCTGTAACAGAGAAATAGTAACACGTCGCCATTTTTCTTGTTGCATCAAAGTGGTAAAATGGAGAACAAGTAAGCATTGGTTATTTTCCGGAGAAGTGTGTTACGTGTGGGGATGCCGTGCATTTAGCTGCTTCGATAATTGTGGTTTCACAATCATTGGGCTAGACGGTCGTTTCAAAGGGAGACGGCCGTCATGGCGTGGATCCTAGGACAATTGTAGTTTCCGCAAGGATTGGGCTTGGAGGTCGTTATAACAAAACGGTCAGTTAGACGCGAATCGTAGTTATTTAAATATTTCTCGGAACGTTGAAATTAAATCGTCAGGCAAAGTACCCGCAGTCCATCGATTGTAACCGAACATGCAATAAATGTCAAATGTATTGTTTTGATAATGAAAACATTTCCTACCATCTTCGCGAAAACAACCTATTGTCAACGTTAGCTCATTTTTCAACTCTTGTGGATACGTTCGAATCAATCGTCGAAATAGAATACATCATTCCGGAACCTGAGAATGCTAACGTTTGCGGATTTTTGAAGATATGGGCGAAATGGAAATATACGACCATACAATGTTGGCATTGCATTTCAACAAGAACACTAACACATTTGATGATGAAACATGTATGGCAACGTTTCCAGCTTCCTTGTCTATACGACATTAATACAATTTCTTCGCTTCTGCGGCATTTTAGGCAAATACTGGCTATCGAAAGGTTTCAGGCGCACCGGATTGACTTGGCCTATGAACAACGTCTGGGAATTCAGTATGCGTTCACACAACTAGCGGATCCAACCTGACTCAGTGCACTTAATGGATAACACTCGAGAATGCAGTATGCATTCACACTAGTAGCTGCTCCATCCGATTGACTTAGGCTATGATCAACGTCTGAGAATGCAGTATGCATTCACACCAGTAGCTGCTTCACCTGACTAACTACAGCTATGATCAACGTCTGAGAATGCAGTATGCATTCACACTAGTAGCTGCTCCTTCCGAATGACGTTTGCCATGAACAACATGGAGAACGAACACATGCGGGAAGTGATGAGAAACTTGTATTTGAAGCGTCTGTGGTACATGGTAATCATCATTTTCGAGTCCTGTAGAGACACTCTTGGTTTGCCACGTATTCCAACTATTTGCTATTTATTTCGACCGTTGGCATCATTGCGATTGTTTGTATGCATGTCTGCATTTCTCTCGTTTTGTTCGACCGTCCAAGGTCAAATTAATTATAACAACTTCCGGTCGCTTGCTGCTGGTTTGTCATCATTTGCTTTTGTCGTGCTTCACTTAAATCTTGCTTTCCCAGTCCACTTGCAATAAACGTCGTCGCCCAGTATTTTGGTTTTCTGGTTTTATCATTGTGGAGATCAGGTACAGTTCTAGACGGGAACGTCCAGTTCTCTACAGTCCGTTGATTGTCATATTGATCGGAGTATTTTTCTGCACCGCGATAGATACCTGGCGTTTCTAACCATCAAGTCGCGACTGGCTGAGAGGTATACCTCCTCAATGATCGGCAGGCAGCTTGAGTTCATCTGTTTCCGTATACCGTTTCGTATGAACGACACGCGACCTCAATCTAGTTGGAAACAATGCAGTAGAGTGAATAGAATTTACTTCTGAAGATTCCAAGTGATAGAGTGGGACATAATACTCTTTTCTCACGCCGCTGCATATCAACCGAAGATGAAAACAGCCATATGATAGCGTCATTTCCAGCCATTTCCAAGGGCAACATTTCGTCGACCAGTATCTATCTGAAATATTCCACACAAGAAGGAACAGTACAAATATCGTATAGACAAGGAAGCTGGAAACGTTGTCATACATGTTTCATCATCAAATGTGTTAGTGTTCTTGTTGAAATGCAATGCCAACATTGTGTGGTCGTATATTTCCATTTCGACCATATCTTCGAAACCACACAAAATGAAGCACTCTCAGGCTATAGAATGACGTATTCCATCTGGAAAATTGCAATGAGCGCATTTACAAGACTTGAAAAAGTGAGCTAACGCCAATAACGGGTGATTTTCGCGAAAATGGTGGAAAAATTTTTTATCACCAAACCAGTACTTTTGGCACTTGATCGATGTATTTCAATATTTGCAGTACCGCTGTTTATTTAAAATTGATGCATTGTAAGTACTTTGCCTGAAATTCCGATTTTAAAATTTCAAAAATATTTAAAAACGAGGATTCGCGCCAAAATGACCGTTTTCCCTTTTGAACGACCTTCAAGCCGAATCCCTCGAAACGGATAATTGCCGCCGGCTATATTTTCTACATCCGCTGGAAACATCACGAATTTTACACATTTGCTACAAAACTTCATGGTAGCAGAGACTCCATTGTTATTGTACTAGGAATCTTTTGGCACTTGCTTTCTTGGAGTGTGCACGAAACAGCCATCCTGACCTCAGCGACCGTCCTCATAACACGGGATCTTTCCTGGACAAAGTACTGCCCCACATGACCTATTCAGACACAACAAACAAGCGCCTAGTCGTCACCGATCAAGGGTGAGCACAATTTACATAAACCACCGTTCGCGTATCAAGAACTTGTGACAGCGAAAAGCAGTGTCTTTACGGGAGCTTTCTCGAAGTTTTCTAAGTTATTGTCGTGGGAGTCGCCGTGAATCTGACGATTAATCTATACACGTTCGTACTACTCTACGTTGTGCTGCCCTCGCCGATTACGAAGCCAGCTCGGCAGGCCCAGCAAGCGTTGGTTAACACCTCCGCGAATTTGTCAGGTTTACAATTTTTCCCTAATTGAACAATTTTTAAGTATGTAACGCATTTTCAGCTAGTTCGGATGTACTCAAAAACTTGAATCGACCTCGCAGTCCATCAGCAGATGTACAATTTCTTCATGCGAACGGACAGCCGTGGTTGTTTATCGACAGTGTTTGGAACTTCTTGAACTTTCCCTACTTGTCCGTCGATCTGAGATCCCACTGCATTTTGCCACCATCGTGAGAGGCCCCGTAATGATTTGTCGGGATGCTAGTTCCTAGTTCGTGTGACCAAAGTTTTCCCCAGCCTTATATTAACACGAATCGGAAGTTGCAATCAGAAAACGCGACCCTTCAGACAAACCTCATTTATTGATTCACTCACCGTTCGCGGGTGGGCTTCAATCCAACAACCTTTCCTCTTACGCGTAGGCCATCTATAGCTGACCACAATGTAAACGGCGTAACGTCCACTGACCGGGAGTTGTCAATTTAGGCTCAATGCAATGCTTAATTTGTCCGGTATGTTTGTGTTGAGTTACTCAACATCCGCCACGCAAGATCAACTCGACCTTCATGAGACCAGTAAAATTTGTCAGGGGTGCCAAGCTGAAGGTTGTTATGACATCTTTCTGCAGGTTTACGCACAGCATGACAAATTCGGATATGACTATCCCCAACGAGCTGTTTAACTGGTGGCTGTCAGGATTCTATGGCTCAGACCCTATCAGTTTCCACTGTTGTTGTGAGTCAAAGTTGTCAGACATGCCTTTAGAATTTTTAAGATGCAGCCTTCTAGTTCCTGTTTGCTTCTCATGCTGTATTACAAACTTTCCTAGTTCCAACCATCTGGTTAAGTGTTCATCCTTTGTATTGGTGATGGTAAATATTGACTGAACAATAACTTTGCTATTAATGCTAACAGCACCATTAGAAAATACTGTCTCGTCAGAAGCCGAGCGAATACCACTGTCCTCAAACGGTGGGACTCGCCGCCTCTCTGAAACACCCTTCGGAGACTGCGTTACGCATTCTTAGTGGATTGCAACAAAAGGTTCAACAATGAAATGTAAATTGCGAAACCCGAGAATTGACTACTGCTACGGTCAAGCCGTCTCTGTGGAACACGTACACAAATAACGATTACCGAATTCAGAACAAAATTCGTCAAAAGATTGGATGAATCAGTAGCTGATGAGTTGGTAGACTGAACAATGTAGAATGCAAACCAAACAGCTTCACACTCCAGCTGTAGTTACCGATAGCAAAGGTAACAGATACCGGTAGCACACAAACCGACCGCTTACAGTTAAACGAAAATAATAGAATGAACCCAAGAGGTTTACTCGCGAGTCCGTTTGACGAATCAAACAGAACAGCCAAGCTACGTCGCGTGTGACACAAACCAATGAAGCAAGAGGACCCAATAATTAATTTGAAAACCCAATATGTAATACTGAGCCTACTCATTTGTGTTTTAAAAGTTAAAATAATAGGTGCAAGTAGGTATAATGCGATAGTCGGAGCGTCAGGAAGGATGAGGAAGAATTGTCAAACGAAGTTTCCGACCGCACGACAAACTGTTGTAAAGTATTCAGTAAATAGTGGCTTGTTTATTTAACTGAAATAGTTTTGTATATCATTTTGTTCGGACCTTTGACCGCGTTATCTTAGAAACTGCTATCATAATGCTGGGTTCATTCCATTTGATAACTGCGTTTCTTCCGCTGACTTTGATTGTCTATAACACTGCGTATGAACGAAATTCCCTCATATTTGAGGTTTATTGTTACCGGAACAGCATTTCTTCATATTTCGTCCACTTTACTACCCAGGGTGAAATCCAACAGCAGTAGAATTGACGGCCAATATATGTATAGTCGTCGACATTCATCCTACGTTTTTAAAAACACACGATATTCTGTCTTTGTGAAGCAACTATATCGATTCAATTTTCGCACGTTGTTCAAAGTCAGTAAGGTAAACTCGTGACACCACAACATTTATGCACACCCATCTGTCTTCCCCTGCTTGTGCAATCGTTTCGTGGCACTCCACTGAAATTTCACCCTAATTATTGTCTCCCTCTTGCTGCGACAAACAAAGTGCAACTTCGTAACATTCGTACTTCTCCAACAGTGGTAAGGTGAAATAGTGTTGTGATCATCCTGAATACCCGTGAAACCGTTTGTGAGACGAATCCCCTAATTGTCGTAACTTGTGTGGACTCCTTAATTTGTGGGGCGCATTCGTTTGTTCTGACTATCGCTGAAAGTGTAAGTAGGTGGACCTGCATTTTCTTAGACTAGTCGATGACACATAGTTGACTACTACAAGGGCTTCATTGAATTCAGTGACTGATCGTTAATGTCCTGTAAAACAACCACCAGCATTAAGCACGGAGCCTAGACATGCGCCCGATGCATCCAGCGGATACCACATGGAAGACTGCTGAATTTAGACGGTGACTTAGAAGACGACTTTTTAACACTCAATGGACTGACTGTGTAGTCTATGTTCATGACGATGATGTTCCTGTTGCACGCTCACGTTTGATCCCGGCAACTCGACATCTGGACGAGAAATCGCCAACACTGAGTGTGAAAAGTCAATATCCTCCCAAAGAATCATATAGACAACCCACGTATACGCATAGGCAAGCTCAAATCAACTGTCTAGGATATCAGCCGATCTTGGGTGAACTTTCGTTCTGAAGGACCGACTGAAGAGTTCTCAATCAACTAATCCACCAAAAACGGTGCTTCTTGGTGGCGAGAATGTTTCCACAAAACATCTATCCCCAAGTGTTGCTTTGTCTAAATCGGCGAAAAAACCCTGAAGTACCATAAGCTATGACCTCAAGTAAAGGACGTCCAATGGTCGGTTAAGATGTTTCAATTAGCGGTTCAGCATTCACTCAAATTAAGCTTCTAAATGATAATTTCTCGTTGTTTCATTGCAGCACTTATGTGGTGTCCAACTATACTGAGTTGGAAGCAACTCATCTCGGGAACATCCATGCCTCACTTAGGTTCATACCACAGACATAGCCAACGTGCTCAAACGTGACAACCACTCAACAATCTGCGCTTACCCTAACCCAATCGAGGCCGAGATTTCTCACGATTGCATTCCATTTAGCTGAAAAAACTGCCTGCTCAATGTGCTGCATATTGCAACATAAACAAAATCAACGATCAACGGAGTTGTTTCAACAGAATTTTAATACCCAAGCGCATCCATTTCATTGAACTTTGGAGATTTTCTCCTGACAACTTCAAACAAAGCACGCCGAACACCGAAAGCTCGATGGAACTTGTCGGTAGGTAGTAAAACCTGCTGTAAAACAGCGGTAAAATGAGAGGTATGTGGACACCTGGGATATTCTGATGCTATAACTTTGAGGGGCTTGAAAATCGTTAGCTTTCGTGACAGGAATGAATCGCGCGCCCCAAAATGTTCATTTTGGGTCGACAGTTGATTAGTTTGCCCTTTCATTTGGCGCCAAAAATTATAGAATAATAACTGGTGGAGCGTTAGTTGACTGGGTACGTGTAATTTCCTTTTTTGAAGTAAGATCTTCATGTAGGTAGGTCAAAAACAGACTACGTAAACGTCCATGTTGATAAAAGTCCTGATGATGTACGTTTGTTATACTAAGTATTGACGAGATATGCGTGATACACATTTTCACAGAGCGTGGTATGATTTGAGAAAGCCGATTTCATGCTATCAAACATTGTGGCAGAGATGTGGAGTGGATTTGATCTATCTACAGAGTTATGTTCAAATTGTATTCGAGGATGCAGGAGAGTTTCTTAGGCTCCAACTGGAGCGTTGGAAGTTGTTTTTAGATAGATGTACCGTGAGGGAGTCACCGAATGTTTGTATTTGGCAGCTTGGTTTCAGCAAGAAAAATACAGACCGACAGCGTGACGCTTCAAGTAATTGATTAGTGTTGATGAGTGTGAGTAAGTGCGGAAGTTAACGCGGGTTAGGATGATTCGTTGCTGGCCAGCGTGCACCGGGAATAACCACTAACGTGTTATAGAAAAACCGGTTAGATTGTGACGTGTCTAGTATGAACTGAGTTCACATACCTCCAGTTGCACAGTCCTCGTGATACAAGCTGCCAATCACGCTTCAACGTCGTTGGGAGAAAACCAGGTTGGTTATAAGCTCTCGCTGACATTGGAGCACAACCACGACATAACTGCCTACGATGCGAATCCAACAAATCGTCGGCTCACTGCAGGTGAAGTGAGCGACTTGTAGGGGACTAGCCCAATACAAAGGTATAAACTCGAATAGTCAGTTCAAAATGCAGTCGCTGAATAGCTCACTATAGGCAATCCCGATCTACGCGGAACAGGAGCACCAAGGAGACGAGACGCGCGCACCAAAAGTGTATTGCTAAGTAGAATCAATTCAAACAAGTGGTGTTCACTTTGTACAAGAACAAGTGCTGTAGACTATATATAAAAATAAAGCGAAATATGTACAATACCCTATAGAACTCCCCCCTAGAGCGTTAGAAGGATGGAAACGCTCGATAAAATGAGGAAATGTTAAGCACAATACTCTTTGAAAACTGTTGGCCATCTGACGGTTCGGCCTGAGCGAGTGCGGGGAAGATCAACAGGGGTTTCGGGTTGGACTGAGGAGGTACGGGCTGTTCGTTACACATGGGCTGGGTAGACTGCGAGTCACCAGGAGTAGGATCGACTTCAGGAGCGATGGGAGGATCTAAGTGAGGTTCGACGTGAGCAACTTTAAGTCTGTCAATGCTCACTGTATCGTGGGATACGTTGCGATCGATCACGAAAACTTAGGGAACCGTTTAATCACACGAAATGGTCCGGAGTATGGTTTTTGGAGAGGGGTTTTAACGGCATCAACACGAACGAAAACAAAATCACAAAAGTCCAGATTGGAGTGCTTTTGTTCTTGTTTGGTGTTCAACCTGGTAGGCTGGGCCGGATTTTTGACATGGATAACTTCAACTGTTGCACGAAGGTGGTAGCGTCAAAATTAGTTTGGCCGGCGTTCGACTTGTAAAACAGTTCACCAGGGAGGCGAAGTGTCGTACCGTAAACTAATTCTGCGGTCGTGCAACCAATGTCTTCTTTAACAGTCGATCGAATTCCAAGCATGACAAGGGGTAAGTGATCGGTCCAACGCTGGGGTCTAGTTGGGCTTTTAAAGCGGCCTTCAGCTGACGATGAAAGCGTTCGACCAGACCATTTGCTGCCGGATTGTATGCAGTGGTTTTCATGTGATTGACAATCGGTTGAAGTCTCTGAACAGCGTTGATTGGAATTGTGTGCCTCTATCGGTAGTTACAGTAGTTGGAACACCATAGTTTGAGATCCATCCGTCCATGAACGCTCGCGCAACTGTTTCAGTATTTGTGTTAGGGAGGGGTATTGCCACTGGCCATCTGGTGAAACGGTCAACGCACGTCAAGATATACCGATGACCTTTTGAATACGGTAACGGTCTGACTGAAACGTGCGTGGGGGTTAGCGAATGTGCCGGGGTCGTGATGGTATGTCGGTGGACTTTGCTGCGTTGACAATCAAGGCAAGTTCTCGCCCATTCTCGTATCTCCTATGCATGTTCGGTCATACAAATCGATCTGAAATCAGCTTGACGGTGGCACGAACGCTGGGATGAGACATGCAGTGAAGACTGTTAAAAACAGAACGTCTGAAGTTTACTGGCACAAATGGGCGAGGGCTGACTGTCGTGGTATCGCATATGATTGTGCCTTCGCAGTTGGCAAGAGGCAACTCCCGAAGTTTGAGCGAAGAAGAGGTGCGACACTGCTGCAATTCCGGGTCGTTGTTTTGTGCTCGGGCTAATTCCTTCAAATTAACAGTGTCAGTTCGGTGTAAACCACTTAAAGTAACTCTGGACAAGGCATCGGCGACAGTGTTTTATCTCCCGCGATATATCGTATGTCCGTTGTGAACTGGGAAATGTAGTCCAACTGTCGAATTTCCCTTGGAGAATAACGGTCGGGCTTGGCGTTGAAGGAATAAATAAGTGGTTTGTGATCTGTTAGGACAGCAAAACGCCTGCCTTCCAACACGTGACGAAAGTGTTTAATGGCGAGAAAGATAGCCAGCAACTCGCGACCGAAGGTACTATAGCGCGTTTGAGCTTGCTGAAGCTTGCGGGAGAAAAATGATAACGGCTGGACTTGACCATTCACGATCTGCTGCAGAACAGCGCCGACAGCTGACTGGGATGCATCGGTCTGTAAAATGAGATCCGAACCTTCGTCTACACGCATGTGTGCCAGGGTCGTCACTTGTGATAACGCGTCTTTGGCTGCGAGAAATGCAGCCTTAGCCGGAGACGGTAAGATAAAATGCTTGGGATTATCCTTTAACAAATCTGTAAGGGGTTTCAACAACTCCGAACAGTGCGGGATAAAACGGCAGTAGTAATTTACAATGCCTAGAAACCGGACGCAGGCTTTTCTGGGATTGTGGTGGTGGATAATCTTTAAGGGCAGCGATTTTCTCTGGTAAGGGTTCAATACCGTCACGAGTGATTCGGTGGCCCAAAAAATCTATGGAGTCTACTCCAAAGACACACTTCATCGGATTTAGGGTTACGCCATACTGGTCGAAACTCTCAAAAGCTGCACGGAAATGTGACGTGCAACATACGTACGGGCCAGTGGCAGCCGTCGCCATTACTGACTGGCTTGGTCGTTTCCCGTCTGGTTTTCACCCTTCCGAAAGGAACAGGGCTGGTTGCAACGACGAGCACGTGTACCAAATCGACGGTGGTAATAGCACACACTGCGCCATCGAGATGTGGTGTATGCGACCTCGTCTCTTCGTGGCTACGTACATTGAAGTCCGTCGCTTATGTGATACTCGCTCCCGTCGCTACGCCCATTTGGTTGTCTGCCTGAGCAGTTTCGGTCTCGAGCAAGGTACTGAACCTCGACCAAGGACTACTGTGAAACTTAGTCTCTCTCTCAGTTTGAGACATCCTGTTTGGCAGGGTGTGCGGGCTGCAAGCGCCTCGGCCAGTGTGCAGGCACTTGCTGCAGGAGCAGAATCGATGAGTGCACCTCCAGATTCCTCACACACTCTCCAGTTCTGTACAGTAACAGGTGCTCCCTTCCTCTGACGACATTCCATACGTGGCGAGGCGTCCGCTGCGAGAGTTCCTTAGAAGCACAACCAGCGAAACACCCGGCCCGTTTCGCTGTCTTGCTCCTGGTGTACTACCCTCGAGATCATGTCGTCGCCATCAGTGTGTTGTGAAGGAAGCTGATTTTGACAGTGTCTTTCTCGTAGCCGTGTGTCTGGTATCAATGTCGAGAAGCATGTAACTGCGGGATAGAAAGTGGAAAACGGTCTGAGCACACTGTCACACGCATCACCTTCGGAACTAAGACAGTTCATCTATTTTTATAAGTACGCTTATTAATTCTTCTTATTTCTGGTGCGCAAACAATCGTTTTGCTCTCGGACCCTAACACAGTGCCCATTCTGTAGTCGAAGTGAGCTTCCATTCCGTTCAAGGTCAACCATTATTGAGCAGGACTAGTTACAGGATTTGTTCGAAGGGCACATTCTTCACTGAATTTCTGAGAAATTTTCATATTAGAGGTGAGAGATTTAATTTTCGTGTACATTGATTCAATCAGTGTCGTATCAAATCCAGATTTTACGAGCGCCTTCTCACTAACCGTTTCGAAAGATAAAATATCTTCTGTCATTGAAAACTAAGAAAGGCACTTTCGGATCACCAGATTACGCGTTACTTGGTGTGAAATTGAAACGTTAGCGAACGACTCAGTAAATTGTACCGACGTAAAATCGTTTGTTGCTGGTGGACACATGCATGAAATGCACATAATAAATTATCGGCCGTACAATAAATGCTGAACAGAAAAATTAAACTGCTCCAGATAGCGCGCAGGTAAATGGAGGCCTCTCCCTGAGCTGGTAATAAGTCGGGGAGTCACCTCTTCCGGAGTAACTGAGGAAGGCAATCCGAAGCTAGCTAGGGGTTTTGAGTCACCGAATACTGCTTGGTTTCTGCTTGCTTTGTCATACTGGAAGGTGATTTGGTGAAGGCGGTTTTGAAGTGGTCGATAGAGTTCGTGAGATGTTAACCAAAACTTCTAATTACGTAAGTTTTTGCAGACCTGTTACAATGACACGAAAAGGTCCTTTATACGGTTGCTGCAGCGGCTTCTTGACAGAGTCTGTTCGCAGAAATACGAACTCACAAGTGCTGAGTTCTTTAGGAACGTAAGACGAGGGTTGTTGAATACGTGTAGCACTTGCTTGTAGCGACCGCATGTAATTGGCTAGTCGGTTGGCGTAGTCCTGGGCGTCGACAACAGCTTTGCTTGACGGTTGAAAGAAATCAGCTGGAAGGCTTAGAGGACGACCGTAGACGAGTGACGCTGGGGTCGTGCTGTCATCTTTGACGCAATTGCGAATACCAAGTAGAACTAGCGGTAAAGCTTCCGTCCAATCCGTCCGCTCGTGAGCACGTAATGAAGCTTTGAGCTGACGATGGAAACGCTCTACGAGTCCATTCGCTTGTGGGTGATATGCTGTGGTGCGTGCTCGGTGCACGCCTAACAGCTTGGTCAGTTGTGAAAATAAGGCTGATTCGAATTGGGTACCGCGATCGGTTGTAATGGTGGACGGACAACCAAAACGTGCGATCCAATGCTCGACAAAAGCGCGAGCGACAGATACTGTTGATGGGTCTGGCAACGGTATGGCTTCTGGCCAGCGAGTGAACCGGTCGATACACGTGAGTAGGTAGGTGTAGCCTCGAGAAGGTGGAAGTGGCCCATGTTCAAGACGATCGTCGGGAGTTGGAAATGTTCCCAGCGGGCTGCTCGTGTGTCGGTTGACCTTGGAACGTTGGCATGCAAGGCAGCAACGGGCCCAATGCCGCACGTCCCGATTCATGTTAGGCCAGACGAATCGATCCGCGATCAGTCGTAGTGATGCACGTATCCCTGGGTGTGACAGGTTATGCAGCGCTTCGAAAACTGCTCTTCGTAACGAATGTGGCACGATTGGCCTGGGGTATCCCAGCGTATTGTCACATATAATGGTACCAGTCGAAGATGTCAATGGCACTGTGACGATGCGTAGATTCGTGCGTTTTAGATCATCCATAAACGTGCAATCGGACTGTTGCTGTGCAGCTATGTTGCGATGTGAGATCAGGTCGGTGGCTGTAGATACGCTGTGCATTCGTGATAAAGTGTCCGCAGCGACGTTTGCGGCTCCGGAGACATGGCGGATGTCCGTAGAAAACTGGGCTATGTAGTCCAGCTGTCGAGTTTCTCGAGGTGAATGTCTATCGGAGTAATTCCGCAGAGCATACACGAGAGGTTTGTGGTCCGTGAAAATAATGAAATCACGGCCCTCGAGTGCGTGACGAAAATGGCGCACAGCCCTATACACAGCTAAGAGTTCACGACCGAAGGTGCTATATCGCGTCTCAGTATCACTGAGGCGTTGAGAGAAGAATGCAATCGGCTGCCATTCATCCAGAATAGCTTGCTGTAGCACTGCACCTATGGCTGTGTCTGATGCATCCACGGCGATGCTGATCGGTGCATCCGGTTGTTGGAAGTGCAACATGACTGCAGAGGCAAGTGCCTCCTTTACGGTGGCGAAAGCTGTTGTGGCTTCGGGTGTCAGGTGTAAAGTACGTTTATTGCCCCGAAGCAAATCAGTCAAAGGCTGCATAATCTTGGCGCAGTTGGGAATAAATCGACGATAGTAATTCACAAGTCCATTGAAGCGGCGGAGCTTGGGAATTGTGTCAGGAAGCGGGCACGATCGAATAGCCTCGATCTTAGAATCGAGCGGTTTAATCCCTTCTGCTGAGATGCTGTGGCCTAAAAATTCAACGAGGCTTGACCGAGTTCGGATTTAGCTCCGTTGACAGTAAGACCGTATGACGCTAGACGTTGAAACAACGTCCGCAGGTGGATGATATGCTCTTCCGGAGAAGAGCTAGCCACAAGGATATCATCTATGTATGCATAAACGAAGTCTAATCCACGGGTGACTTCATTAATCAAGCGTTGAAACGTCTGTGCAGCGTTACGGAGACCGAAAGGCATGCGCAAAAATTCGAACAGACCAAATGGAGTGGTGATAGCTGTTTTGGGTATATCCTCCTGTGCTACCGGTATCTGGTAGTAGGCACGGACGAGGTCAATTTTGCTGAAAATTATTTTCCCCGCGAGACTAGTAGTTAGATCGTGGACGTGTGGTACAGGGTACCTATCTGGAACAGTAGCATTGTTCAATCCACGGTAGTCTCCACAAGGGCGCCAATCGCCTTCCGTCTTCTTTGGCACCATGTGCAGAGGAGATGCCCATGGGCTATCGGAAGGGCGAATTATACCCATGTCCAGCATGTGTTGAAATTCGGCACGAGCAATGCGCAGTTTGTCTGGTGCCAGTCTTCGTGGTCGTTGAAAAACTGGTGGGCCTTTCGTCTTGATATGATGTACCACGTCCGTAACGACGGCAGGTAGCTCGTTCGATGGTGGGTCAATTGTGTGAAGTCCTGCGGTACTGCTCGGTATCTGTCATCACCGCTTGGGTCAGCAAGAAACGGGCTGAGGACAGACGTCGAGGAAATGGTGCCTACGGTAGATATACTCGTTAGAGGATCTAGGAGCTTGTGATGACCTGCGTCGACAACTAACCCAAAATGCTTCAGGAACTATATGCCCTAGGTGGCATGTGATAGATCCGCGATAATGAACACCCAACGGGAAACACGCTAAAAAGCCCACATCAATTGTAAGGGAGCGTGTGCCAAAAGTGCGTACTGGGGTTTCAATGGCGGCAAGGAGCCTGAAGGGTATCAAACGATGCGTATCCTCCTTCATGAGCGGTATGACGTTGACGTGAGCACCAGTGTCTACTAGAAAACGCAACCTAGAATTTCTATCGGGTATAAAAATAGGCGACCAGGAGTAGGACTGCCAGCAACAGTTGTCGCCATTACTTGCTGGCACTCGCGTATCCAAGGCCACGTTTAATTCGTTTTTTTGACGACACGCCCTAAGAATGCGCCGTTTGGTGTGTCGTAAGGGTTGCTCTCGGGTGGTCTAATCACTAAATCCCTGACAAAGGGTGCCAGCTGACATCGGCATCGCAGCAGCCAAGTATGTGAACTTGGCAGTCTGGCTAGTAATGCGCGCTAACTGGAACTGCAGCTCAAGCTGCGCTAGCCAGTACTCTGGGTCATCCGGAACATAATCAGGGACCCGAAAACTCAAGGCGTTTTCTTTCGCATCTACCTCGGCGAGCTCCGACTTGGGACTGAGGTATCTGACTGCATCATTTAAATATACACTCAGGATATTTAGCAAATATAGGTAGTTGGAAACTAGTGAAACTACAGCATAAAATTTACTGCCACGTGTAAATTTACATAAGTATACAAACACGGAAAGAAATGAGCCTGCTGTATAAAAAGGTTGCGATAAACAACAGGAGGGTATAAAAGTAATCTATGAAACAGGCTCACTAATGTCGTAATGTTAGTTCCAAGTTAGGTTTGCATAAGGTTTTACCTCATTTGTGTTAACGCGGAACGGAAGTCGCAATCAGAAGACGGCGAATCTGTAAACAAACTTTATTTATTGATTCCACTCACCGTTCACAAGCGGACTTCAACATCACAAGGGCGCTTGGGAGTTGGACGTGAGTGGACCTGTTGAACGACCGCACGGACAGCCGCCAAAGAGGACGAATGTCAACGGAAACTCCAGTCGACCTTCAGAATTCAAACAAGCGTCAGACTGGTTGGGCGGCGTTCCCAACGGTGATAGCTAAAACATTGTTATCCTAGTGAATGTAGCCTATAGTAGTAGAGATGGCGCGGATTCATTATACAGCCACGACTAAGACTGCGATACCTACGCCAACACTAACTTTGATGTTAGTGGTTTGTAGTAAATTTACATTCACAAGATAATGTGAACAGGCACGGTGGTACTGGTAAGGCAACTCTCACGTCGCAGGGAGTTTAGGATTTTGGGGACGTCGAAGGTGATCTCACTACAGTCACACATTCGACACACAGCTTCTTCAACAGACACCGTTGACGTTGAAAACCTTCATTTATACGAAGATGCTGTGGACCCATCGGTGGTTGAAAATCACGTTCGTTTGATCAAGCGTTGGTGGTCTCTTCAAGTTAGACCTGAGCACTGCCTCTGAACCGCCTGAAGTTCTCACGAAACCATGCTTTACTTGAGTGAGTCTGTTTTAATGCAGGCTCATAGTTAGAGAGAGTAGGTGAAAAAACGCTTATGGGTTTGGCGCCAGTTCAGTTTGTCAGGTAATGGTACAGTTCGCAACAACCTGCATTTAGCCTCTAGTATCCTTTAGTTTCTCCATCAAACACTTTGTCTGCTCCAAGATAGTTAAAATACATTTGCAAGTAACCATTCACGATCTACTTATCAATTCGGTAGTCCAGACAACTATTAGAAGTCTGTGTTTTCATTGTCCCAAATGATTGTAAACCGTTTGTATGTGCACCAAACTCTCCACGGGGCAGGTACCTCAGGGTTCTATTGCACAGTGTGCGACGGTACTTTGTCGCTTTCCAGGATCCGTTAATGTCAGCGCAGACGTTCTCTCCAGACTTCACATTCATACGATTTCAAATTTATCCTACTCAAGTGTGGCGCGACCGGCACAAGTGCAGCTGAACGACGAGGAACATTGAAATATTGATTCCCCATCATCCATCCGGTTGTCCAAGTTTCTCTTCCCTCACAATGATCACGTTGCTTCCCCACCTGGTAGTTTCCCTACAGCCTCAATTCTTATTTATTCGCCTGGAATTCGTTGATACACTGCCGCCTTTAGATAAAATGCCTCCGTTTCTAGAAGGTGTGGATCGTTTCACTCTCTGGCCGATGAACTTCCCCATATTAAACACTGCTAGCGAGAAGAAGGCGGAAACATTTCTCATCCATTGCTCACAAATTTCAATATAACTTCTGTGGTTACTGTAAATACAGGAGTACAATTCCAGTGCAAATACTTCTGTGATTTGACGCGCAAGTTTGGTTGCGAACATATAAAAACGATTTCATGTCTTCCATGTTTCTATCGACAGCTGAGGATATTATTGTCAGCTCGAGCTTCTGAACACAAACGGACGGGATGCTTTCCACTTACCTAGCTGATTGTCACATCAATCTTAAGAAAGGATGCTGGAATCAGACCAGGAAAATTAGTTTAGGATCAGCCCTACTAATACCTGTTGTGTTCTTTTACCGATCGACACCTTAGATAGTTGATTTTGTGAACTGCATTTAATAATTTGGGAAACATGTTGAGCATCTTCGAATGATCCCTACGCAGAGGCAATCAAGGTACAGTCACGCTTCACGTTACATACATAAGTGAATACGTGTTTAGCGCAATTTAGTGCGAATTAAAATACCAATTACTGCAGCCTGTCTAATTTGGATCAATCCGAGTGATTCGACATCAGACCAAGTATTTCACAATCAATCAAGCTGCAGTGCATGATACAAACAGTACTGGCCACCTGAAATTTACCAATGTGGGCGACGATTCTATGTAGTCACCCGACAACTCAACACGTCAATTCACGACAAGTTTTCCGTTGGTTGCTCTGAATTCAGCCTAACTAATGAGTTTCCGTGTTCGTTTAACGCGTCGGATAGGAAACGTGCCGAAATAGGGGCTACGAAAGTTTTTTCCGACGACCGACTCATGATCAGCTGTAACACTTATTAGTCACTCGTGATATTGTCATGAGTCACTCACGAGTCGGTGGTGCTACCTGGGAACCCACGCTGTAAGCTACAGCTACATGATTAGGTCCCCCCATCAGGTATACCCCGTTCCTATGACACGGTTTCCTCTCTACCCATGTCTCCTGCCTATCTAGTCCATCACGCACTCTGTGAACCAAACATGCGTGTCCAAAATGCGCTAGTCGTCACTGGTTCGCACTCGCAATAAATGTGCAGTATACGTCGGAAGGATGAT
This sequence comes from Paragonimus kellicotti, assembly GCA_014220965.1. Lineage (NCBI taxonomy): Eukaryota > Metazoa > Platyhelminthes > Trematoda > Plagiorchiida > Troglotrematidae > Paragonimus > Paragonimus kellicotti. Next base: position 53,096 of record LOND01000845.1, on the reverse strand, counting down.
TTCTCTCGAACCTAAAGCATGAGCGTGAACGTTGTCAATCTGTCTGTCTCGTTTCAGGAGCACTTCGGTAGTGTCGTGTCTCCACGACAGTTCCCAGACTTGAATGCAATTGGAGCTGAGCTGAAACGTCTTCGAAGTTGCCAAGCTCCCGCGCCGCTCTTCATCTATTGCACTCGACTCGCAACGCGAACTGGCCGGTCGGATGCATCATAGGACACGCGTGTAACGCAGTGCGGTCCGTTAGGCTAATCCGTGCTACGCCTCAACGTGTGCTATTTGAGAGAGGGCCACTGGACAAACCGGCTGCTTAGCCTTCTTCAACGTCAACCGCAACATCGACGGAGGAGGATTTCGCGTCACCAAGTTCTTCATGGTGCACAACCACCCCTGCGACGTCATTGCTGCACAGTATGAAACCTCAAGGCGCCGCCTCACTGCGGAAGAAATCGAGGAGATTCGACCATGGCTACTCAACGGCACTGTCTCCTTCAACATCACTCAGTACATCCGCCAGCACTTCGACAAGAACTACGACAAAGGATGTGTGCAACCTCCGCGCCCGAATGTTCGCGAAGAGGAACACCATTGGCTACCTAGGTAGTTTGTATGCCCAACTGAACACGACTGGTAAGTGTTACTTTGACGTAGATAGTGATAACCGGTTGACACATTTTATGTTTATGAGTAAGGAACAGAAAGAATGCAGGCAGATTGTGATAAGCCGAATTATTCGGTGAGATTTCCAACGAAATTGACAATAGTCGATTACCAGTGTTTGAATCGTTTGCAACCATAAACCGCATTATCTAATAATTGCATTTTCATTCAATCTTAACACTTTTACTATTGGTGTCATTCCGATTATTCGAGATGATCGAAAATTGATTTTCAATTTCAATTTCAACTATCTCTCCGTCGTTTGATGTGGTGTTCAATGTTGACACACACCTTTGTCAGTGTGTGATTCTCTCGACTTTCTCCTTCCGTGATTGGTCTACATGGTGCATTTGAGAGCAGAGATTGTGCAATGTCGGTCACACCGTTCGTTCGGGTTTTCCTATAGAGTTCTGTCATCCCGTGTGTTCGGGAATTTCAGCGCTTCTGATTGGCCCTACATGGTCCCATTTCGGCACACACACAATGCCCTATGCTTTCCACTAAGAAATTTTTACGATCATATACCGTAAGAATACTCCCCGAGAGGCGCAGG
>LOND01000845.1:0-26067 GCA_014220965.1 Paragonimus kellicotti | reverse complement strand
CTTTCCTCTTTGTGTAACAGCAATGTTGGTCTGTCAGTAAAACAGCACATCTATAGCGGTAATTGACAGATTCGCAAACTTCGTATATTATTTTCGTCTAGATAACTGTTTATTTCATGTGGTGGGATATTATAGGTAGCTTCCAGAGAACAAGAACCTCAATATGGACAACATTTCTGAACAAGCTCTCCAAGCGGATCTCAATAACGCAACAAGTTGCTTTCATCGCGGATAAAGTGGTCAAATAAGACATGATGACAAGAAAGGGAAAGATACGGCTCAGTAACGAGGTCGTATAACTGATAGATAGTAAGCGACGCTTATTGTTTTCACAGCAAAACTATAATACGTTACATCAGAGTCCACAAACGGCGCGGTAAACCTAGAAACACAGTATTACGTGCCTCGTATTCTATGGAAATTTTTTAAATTCTGATCAGCCTCTAGCGATTTGTAAGTCTGTTTCGTCCCTGAATGTGGCTGTTTCTTATCTGTCGTTTGGTGAGAAAACTATTGTGGTGACACAATTCACTACGGAAATATCGCACTTTAATGATATCCATTTGAACTGAGCGGTGCATGCTGGTTCTGATTCAAGCGTTGACTTTTAATTGCTGAAATGGTTACAAAGACGCGTGTGAGCAGCCAGGTGCTATCGATCGTGAGCCGCGGTGGCCAAAACACTGGATCGACGGGGCCGAGCCACCTTACTGGGATGACGCGAACACGCCAACCCTACTCACAGCCAGCTTAGCTGGCTGTGGTCTCGGCGGTGTGTTGTACCCGTTTGTTCACCGGCTGGGTTAGATGGCGTGCCCGTTTGGTAAGCCTGTTGGTTCGGACTCCGGATTTTGTAGCCCGGGTTCTAGATCGAAGACGTGCCGTGGCCAAGCCAACTAACAGTGTATTGCACGCTGCCATGCCCACAGTTGTCAGTTCTCCATTGGCTGTCTTCGTGATGTTACGTAACTCCTGAGACAGCTTCAATGGATATGATGGAATTTCTACTCTTGATTCACTCAAATGTACCGGACATCGTCCCAGACCCTTGGTTGCATCATCCCCTGAATAACTAGAACTGAGCACCGTTCCCTTGTGCTGGAAACTGGTTAACCTAACTCCTGTCTAGAAGGGTGGCCATCATAATAATATCCTCAACGTTTACTGATCAATCGCCGTTTTTTGTAGCGCAATAATGTTAGAAACACTTGGATTAGATGTCCTCTCCAGTCACTTATTTGATGAGAACTCTCATCTCAGTTCCCAGCACAGCTTCTGTAGATGGTTTTTCAGTTACAACTAGCCTTTTACTAGTTACTCATCAAGGTATACGATCAGCTGATTTATGGAATGGGGTTTAAAGTTTTGGCCCTAGATTCCTCTGAGGCACAGAATCGCGTAACCTACAGTGTGTCGTTCTACAACCTCCACCATCATGGTGTCCATGGTAGTCTGCTTCGGTAGAGTAATCCTTATTCACTCACATTTGTAAACATGTAACCCTCAACCTCTATTTCCGTGATTCTCATTGAGACAACAGTTGTGTCTCCTAATGTTCAGTTCTCTTTCTTGTCCATCGAAACTCTATGACGTATTCACTTTATTCTCTATTGTTGTTTGTTGAGACTGCCTAGCTTTACCGTATCATCAAAAGCCATTAAGCACTACATCCACTTGTTTTAATGTCGATAAGTACAGGATTATACACAGTCGGCATATCACTTACGAAGAGAGATTTCGGAACACCTGTTTTCAACACTTTCTCCAACACACTGAACACTGGACTAAATACCAAAAAACCAGCATGACCATGACACTAATTAAGCGGCTGTTTTTGCAAGTTTCATCCATAAAGTTTCAGGTTTATCCACAACAGTGTAAAACGAGTGATTTTCTCAAATATCCAGTGTCATTTTGAACCTGAAAGCTATGCTTACATGTTGTTCGTGTGAGTCTGGACAAGTTCACATAAGTACGTCTTTTTAATCAGTTTCATCAGGACCTTATCAATTACATGGAGTAAGTCAGTGTCCACCATTCTAACAAAAACACCTTTGGAATTCTCTTTAGATGTTTTTGTGCTTAGGATGAGCACTGTCTAACAAACTGACAAACAATACATCGCCATTCGATGCTTTTAAGGGATAGGAAATTAAAAACAGTACATGAGTAGTTAAACAAACGGAGGCGCAAAAGAGAAATTTCGATAATTTCAAGCAATCTTTCAAGCACAACCAAACGAACTAATCACAAGCAAAGTGAAAAAACATCATACCAAACAGTTACTGTGCACGGCGTGTGTGAATAGTACATATTTTTCACTCTCTTGTCATGATCCGTATATAGAAAAAGTGCACAAAACGCTGACCAAATGTGTTTTTTTGAGATACAAAAATAGTTAAATAACAAATCAACGTTTTTTCTGTCTCAAATGTTATTTGGGTATCGGTTTGTCATATTGGGCCGTAGATATCCATTGTTTTCACATCACCGGAAGGGGGAGCAAATATTCGGGTAAAAAGAGAAAAAAAATAGCGGGAAGCGATAAAACTGTTGTCTTCAAAATATAGTTCGCGTGGCAGTTTCTGTATCAAATCCACATGGGTTGGACTCATCTTCTGAAATACTGACGTCAGCGTTCACTTGTTCACACGATGGTGACATGACGGCATTTTTGTCGAATATCAGCGAAGATGATCTCCTTGAAGTGTCCTGGCTTGGTTGAATTGGTTCAAAGTTTTGCATTCCTTTATATAATAGGTACATTAAGTTTTAATATGATAGTAATATGAAAATGCAAACGTCAGCATCGGCCATTTCTATATTAAGATACCTGGCTGAGATTTAACGTGGTGAGCTGCAAAAACCATGGAAACGGTCGTGCACTTTAACGTTAAGTTTTTGAAATGTGCAACGTAATTCAAATAGTCTTTATGATATACTGGACCAGATGCCCATGTTAAGCGTATGCTTGGATCCAAATGTTTTAATCACCAAACGATTACTGAATGTCATTTAAAACAAAAGTTTCATATGACACTATACTAAATGTGATTTCTTTTACGTTCCGTTGCCTTGTCCACCGGCAGAAAACGGTCATTAGTTTGGCTCTCGTGCTTCACAGAACAGTGTTCTAGAACAGAATTTCACTCAGCCTAGTTTTTAAGTCCGCACGTTGCGTCTAAAACACCATACCAAAATTTGGTTTAAAAACAAACATACCACCAGGAAATTGTCCACCGTGAACAAAAATGGTCATTTCCGTGCATCGGTTATATGGGTTACTGTCCAACTAACAAATATTCCCGCCCGAATGTCGGCCAAGAATTGTTTTTGCACAGGGCAAACAGCGATCTTTCCACCTTTCATATAAATCCAGGGTGTAATCATCAGTGTTAGCATTCCAATCGCACGCTACTCATGGGCGCTACGAATAGCCCGTTAAACAACTGTCACGTGCAACACAGGGTGTGCCAATGTACTTCAACTGACGTGAACGTATCAAATCCATTCATGGGGGTTATACTCAGCTTGAGTTAACGGGCCAAAGGTACGCTCAATCTTGTCGACCCAGTGTTCTTTATCGAATGACGACCAGTCGATCGATAACAAAGGCTCTCAGTATTCAAGAAAAGGAGGCTAATTTTGTTAAAAAAATTGTTCATTCCTCGTCCGAACGTGCAGACTACCACTAGTAGCGTGGCTCACCCTCCTTATATAAGATTCCGATCAAAGTATTGTATCTGCATCTACCCGCCCCCATTTATTGAGAACGTAATATTGAATCACGCTTCCGTATCTCCGGACAAGACAATCCGACGTTGAGTTCAGCATATAGCCATCATGTGACACCTAGTGCGCTCTAGAGACGATCACGTACAACGATGCCCCTCAACGGATGAATAAATCACTGTTTCATTAGCCGGCTGTAGGAGCACACTACATCGGTTGAAAAGCCTAGGTGGTGTGGAACCTCCAAATTTTAATCGAAGAACCCAGAATACAGTAATGCCAAAGTTCTGAAGAGTTCGGAGGATATGTAAGATAGTCGACCACGATATCGTTATTGTGGATGTGAAACTAAACGGATAAACAGCTTATATTATCTATCGGAATTGCGTTCAGCGTAATGACCTTACCATTCTGGGATTACCCAGTTAACACCATCAGGAAAAATAACAGTCACACCACCTGAAAAGCGGGCATTTCATTTATAAGGGTGGTTTGTAACATATCCCACTGAATATCTAGATGGGATGTAACCAACGACTGCCAAACCATATATTCCAATTGTGATTTTTTTCCATTTCTTAATTTTACATATATCTATTGTGTCACGATAGTGTGTTATCTATTGGCTGAAAGCTATTTTAAGAAAATTATACATTTTCACTAGGTCATTTTTTCCCGCTCGAGACAGACAGTGAAGATAGGTTTTCGCTTCAAGTTTTCAATCCTGTGGCATATACTTTCGGTGAACTGTCGAAGAGATACAAATGAGGCCCAATTGCAAAAAGTCTGGGCTCCGGCTTACTTATAAATAATACAGTTTGAGTATTTAACAATAGTTTCGATGGATACCAGCGTGAACTGTTTGAAAGATCCTACTTGGGCAGTCAGTCCGCTGGATTATTTGGTGGATTTGTATGACATAGTGAACTGGGCGGATAACTGAGCCCAAGTGTGAAGTATTCGAGCTCCCAGCTTCGTTTTCTTGCTCAGCTTGTAGAGGACCTTTCTCGTTTGGACGCGCTATTCTGCTACTGGGTCAAATCCACCTGGAACCAAGGTTTTTCGCAATCGGGTTTCATTTAAATTAAGAATTCTTCCGCACCAAGTAATACATTGAATAGATACTTAATTCTGTCCACCGAAACCAGGAGTAGGTATGGTTGACCTTGCGGCACACAGCAAATCCTGTGTGACGATGGTCTTTGAATGTATACTCCATGATGAAGACAGAAGAGTGATGTAACGCCGTATAAGGAGTGTGGGAAGGTAGGTGTTGTTGAAGTGGTTTCTTGCAGGGAATGAAGTGAGCCATGTCAACAACGGTTATCCGTCATAGTCCATGGGAATGAGAAAGTCTGACGACAGATTACGTTCAGTTGAAGAGCATTACGCAACAAAATGGGTAAGAATGGAAGTGCTGTCACTTACTTTTGGAAAGGTGTTGGTTGTAACTTAGGAAGAAACTTTCCGTTTCATACATCAGTGCACTCATCACTTTTACTGCTCGAATGACCAAAGTTGATAAGACGGCTATGAGCGTTCAGCATCATTCCAAACAGCCGAAAGTAGAGTAACGAAATAACACGGAGTAGCCACATCGGCAAATAACATGTGCAGATGTAGAGCCACGTCTTGGTAATAGTGAAATCTGGCCATGAGTTCTATTGTCATGACAGACAGATGAAAACGGCGAACAACCTCCACAATAAAGACAATAGTAAGCCGATTTGAACGAAATGAGGGGTAGAGGGTGGTTTTACACACCAATGCGCCATTCACTGCAAACGATACTGCTCAAAGGAACCGTTAATGTTCTTTAAAATGGGATGCGGCCTGAGTAAACATAATACTATTTATGAAGTAGAACGATATAAATTCTACGGTTTCTGGTAGAAACAAGTGTTTTTCACTGGTACTCATTAATTTCTCACCGTGGCATATTAACTTACTAAAAGACACGGTTTTGCCTCTGGACTTCCTACCTCGTTCGGTATTAACGACGCCCGGAAATTCCTCGGAACGATAACGTCGAACGGACCTCTGACGGTACTCGATGTCTGTTCGTGACACTGTATAATTGCATGCCAATGAGGAAGCACGTTCACGAACCGAAAGATTGTCGTCGCTCTCATTTGCCAGGCGGGAGAGAACTGTCGTCGTAAGTTCTTGCAAACCTTGCATTGAGTGACGCAAACTGTCATTCATAGTGAACGGTCTGCCGGAATTAGGTTCTTCAAATTCTATGAAGCAAACAAGAAAAATAATGCATAATTTTAGGTACAACTATCATCAACAGTTAGTATTAACATACATTAGCAGTAAGTCGATCTATCAAAAATGTATGCTGTTATCTGTCTCAGAAAGAAACAACAAATCAGAGTTTTTTATGATTTATAATGCAAAATTAAACCTAAACTTTAAAACTGGTCTTTAGTTTGGTTAAACCAAACGGGTAGACAGCAGATTCCATTCAGTATGTCAATTTTATGATAGAGTTCAACATGGAATAAGCCGGGTGTACAGTGTGGATTATCAAGAGAGGTTATTATGAAACGACCTTTTGTATTTCGTGAGTAATGATCAGGTTGCCCGATCGTCTCGAGAGGAGACACAGTTACTGTCTGTTAACTCCAATCGATAACCCCGCGATTAGGACTTCCTAGGCAGGTCGAAATCTCCGATCTCATTAAACCTGCTAGGCGATATTTTAGATTACTGGTGAGTAGTCGAGGATTCGATTGGTCCGAGTCAACGCAACCTAGCAAATAACTGCATAATGCTCATCGCGAAAAGTGAGATGTTTCAGGTGAGCAATATGTCAGCATTTTGTCGGATCTTCATCAGTCACATATGTAAACATGTGGATTATATACACTAAAACTACTTGAAATAAATAGTGACTAGACTTATGAACAATCGTATGAAGTGCTATGCAATCAGAACCACTGAATTCAGATGGATTACCTCAGTCAGTTCTCTACTAACGAGCAGTATGCTGGGGAGTTGGTTGCGCAGCAGTAGTTTACAAGTGCAAAATAAACCAAATTGTTACTTGTTTATTTTGAGATGTCTAACACTCGATAACGTTTCATTCTGACCAATGAGTTTGCTAATATGGGCCTCTTGCGTCATCATTCTGGAATGGGTCTTAGGAACAGGCTATATGGTTGTCAGCTTGTCTTCCCCAAATAATCGTTAGAACGACGACTGGTGAGCTGGAACACAACTTGTGAAACGGAACGGTTCGATAAGCTGCATAATCGATCAGAAAAATGGGTCTTTTAGAGTTATGAAACGGTGGCAACTGCGCAGCCGTATGTTTACGGAATCGGATGAACTTTAATTTGTGACGAAGATTGTTTGTCAGATTTAATGAGAACAGTCGAAGTATATCTTTCGTTTGAGCTGCTTGGGTTGACCACTTACAGTTTCAAAAATCGTCTGTTGTTCTAGAAAACACTAGTTTCCAGAACGTTGAATTAACAATTGACCTTCACAGGCAACAGGCAGGACATTTGTTTTCAATTAAGATTAAAACGGTTGTTCTCACGTATTCCATAGGGAAGGACTAACGCTGAGAATCTGATAGGATAGTGAGATCAGAAATACAGCTGTCTTAATTTTCTAAAGTAACTGTTTGACCGGTGAAAGCAGCAAGGTGTCGGACGGTTTCTTTATAAACCTTTATAAGCAGAGTAACAAATGTTGGAAATGAGGTGGAGATTCATATAATATGTCAAGTTAAATAGACGACTTAAACCTCATACGACGTTGCTCGAACAAGAATTATAAACACACTATGTAGATGTCATCTTGATCTATTCCAAAAATCAGGAGATATCTGAACCAATTTGTTCTGCGGCTTAACGGCGTTCATCCCAACCTCAAGGTGACGTGTGAAGCAGAGGCTGATGAAAGTCTGCCTTACTTGGACATACTCATCACACGAAGGATCGACGGATCAATAAAGCGCAGCATTTACAGGAAACCAACATGGTCTGGTCAGTATATGCATTTCACTAGTTTCAACCCGGTGAAATATAAGCGGGGTGTAGTGAGAACATTGTTCACCAGAGCACGCCGCATTTGCACATCCGACTGTGTTGAGCAAGAGCTAGAAATGCTTAGGACGACTCTGGAGGAGTAATGGGTACCCCAGAAGCTTTATTCAGCTTCACAGTAAACGGAGATCCAAAAGCAGTGAGAAGGATGAGGTTTCCAAGGGTGGGAAGGCACGGCGGTGTGATAAACCCAACGAGTTGTCTCTTCGTTGAAACAGACATACAGTACCACCGAATTGAGGGTCCCTAATCGGACTAGCAGGTTATCTGTGCATAAAGCCAAAGGAGATTAACCTGTTGACATACTGCTTACCAACGCTCATGTAACTGCAGAGGAAGTTACATGGCAGAACCGATAGATCATTGACCTCAAGAATGAAGGAACATGTACCTAAGTGGGTTCACAAACAGGTCTCAAAACCGGACATTGTAGTCACAGAGAATCGTAAGCCCCCAGCTTCGTCGATCGGACGACACATCCTGTCAACTGGCCACAACGTGGACTTGACCTCAGCCTTCACCATCATAATGCGCCACCACAACCCACGGTTCCTAAAATTTGCTGAAGCCGTCGCGATAAACCGGTTCAAACCTGTGTTGTGTGTACAAAAACAATTATTTGTGAACCTGAGTTGCCATGTATCAAAGTCTCAATGAGTGTCATTTAGATCACACGAGTGGAAGTCGTTGTTTTGTTGTTCGTTGGTTTGTTCATATCCTCCCAAGTACTGCAAGCGTTAAACTGAAGGACTACTGTGTTATAGTTCATTCAGTACTGACGAGCTAGTACGAAATGCTAACATCTACCAGGGTTCACCTTCTAACTGCTTTATTCAAACTACTGCAGAGATAAAACTGTTTTAAACATACTTGTCAATTACCTGAATCAATAAAACACTTGGTCCTCGCTCACATTCCTCTCCACTTTCATGTGGTCGTTGTTATCGTGATCTAATCGTGACAACATCCACTTGAACACACTTGAGGAACCGGATTCGCTGGATTTTCTCTGGCGTTCTAGAGGAAGTTTCTTCCAACCTAAACCGAATCTAGTGGTGGAATCCATTGTGAACAATTACTGTGAACCATTGCATAGAGCTGTTTAACGTTATTCACTCATTTTTTTTGTTCCACTACACCACTGATAATCTTTTTGTTCATTTTTGTTGCTCGTTTGATGTTCGGGTTTTTTTTCCTGCACACTCCTCAGAACCTTTTCCTTTGTTCGGTTCCTCATTATTGCGATTGAGTTTATATTGTTAAGATGAATGACTCCGAACAATATCCTTCTGTCTGTCTGGGTACTGATGAGTCAATACGAAATGCTTGCATCTACCAGTTTTCGTGTTCTAACGGTTTTGTTCATCCTTCTGTCTTGCTGTTTTTGTTAAACTTCCGGAATTTGACAATCATGATCATAGACCTTGATCCACTAAATTTGTAACCATCTCTGATTCTCGATGCACCAGTTCACGAAGTCTGTGCATAACTTCGTAGTTGCCAACTTTTCTTAGAAGGTAGGTATTGAAGTCGCTGACCTCATGTATATACGATCCAGCATTAACCCCTATGACGAGCTAAAGGCCGCGATCATAGAACGAACTACGGCAAATGATGTACAAAAGCTCCGGAAACTTCTTCTAGCAGTGTAGAACTGATTCACAACTGTTCTGCCACATGACTCAGCTACAAAGCAAACGTACGGTTAACGAACCAATTCTGCGGCGTCTGAAGATGGCTTCTGAAACTGTTGTTTATTTTATGTATTCGACTGCTCAACTCCGAGTGTAGGTGCTAGTGTTATCCAAAAAAGATGACAACTGCAATCTACTAACGGTGTCGTGCACACTCCAGGTTTCTGGTCGTTCAGATACCCAAACTTACGTCGAAAAACTGCTCATTTTTTTTTGTCTCAACCTTAGGTGTCAGTTTCCCTGCAGATTCACTTTTGCAAATGTGCAACACCTGATCTTTGGAACCGATTTCTTATCATCCTTTGGACTCACTGTTGATGTCGGTAGTCGGAAATTGATCGATAGCACGACCACTTTGTGTGCACATGGCAAGGCCGTATCAGTCAGTTAAATTGGACTGTGTTCAGCTCTACCAGACAACCGCCTGCAGCCATCCTTCGACAATTTTCACGATTTGGTAATCCGTCCTATCTGACATAAGCACTGAAACATGACGGTTTTCACTATATCGTAACCAAAGTACCATCTTCACTTACTCTCCTCCGACAGCTGTTATTATACAAACTGAACGTCACCATTGCAAAGGTTGAGCGCCCCCTGCGATTTCGTGTTATCCAGCCTTCTAATAACCCATGGGTCTCAACCCTGCACATCGTTTCCAAGAAACCAACGGATAAACGGCGTTCTTGTGGTGAGTATCGTACCCTGGAAAACGCCACTGTCCAAGACAGATACTCTATTCCCCACATTCACTTCTCAATCGGGCTAAACGGGAAAACCATGTTCCCTAGGACAGATTTGTTTCGGGCCATTGGGCTTACGGAACGCTACCCGGATTTTCAAAAGGTTCACACATCAAGTACTCAGTAGTTTCGATTTTGTGTACATCTAAGCTGATGACATTCTAATGACGTTAGGACGTCCAACAGCACGAGTCACATTTGCAAAAGTTATCCAGACGCTTTACCCAATACGATGTGACGCTAAAACCTATGAGTTGCACATTCGGAGTAAAACTCTTAGAGTGTCTTGGTAACAAGATCGAACTTAGTCACATCCAACCTTTACAATAGAAAATTAGTGCCGTCAAGGATTATTTATAGTCACAGTCTTCAAAATGTATCCGACACCTCTTAAGTGTTGTTATTCACTATTGTCGTTCTATCCCACGGTGTTTACAGCTGTTGAAAACCCATACGGACATTTTGAAAGCCAGTTCCAAACACTTCATCTCATCTTCTAGGGCTAACGCTTTGTTTCTTGCAGCCGAAGAAGCCATTTCCAAAGTTACTGCGTAATCCCATTTAGAGGTAAGTGAACGTCGGCCGCTTATTTGGAAGACCAATGCATCCTAGTTGGATAATGACGCTTTTTTTGCAAGCGCGCAAGTTCGCTGCAGTACCTTTAGGCGTGAGTTACTGGCCACTTAAACTGCCACCAAAAACTTCCGACATCTTCTGGAATGTCGTAACTTCGTAGGTTTTATTGATCACGAACCACTCGCGTTTGTCTTCCGTTCCCCTCTTGACGAATACTCCTTGAGAGAGATGACATATAAACTTTATCTTCCGGTTCACCACGGTCATGCCTTTTCCCATCGGTTCCAGCAATTTCGTCGCGGAAGTTTCGTCACATTCGGATGTCCACCAAATATTTACAACTGATGTCAACCTTCTTGCCCCAACAAAATGTGAGAACAATTATCCAGGACTCCGCCAACTTCGTGACAGTTCTCAGACTACTTGATATGCCTTAACCTCAGTCATGCTACAACATTACATACAACGTGTCCACCGGTCAATCTCGAGCGCTCGTTTCTTGCGCATGCCGGTCTAACAATTTTACCCGTCTCGATTCATTATCACACCCCAGCACACAGACTTCGACAAAGCATATAAATGAACGTTAAGTTTAGTCAGGCATTTGTAAAGATGTCCGTAATTGAGCTAAACGGTATTTGGAATGACAACGTCGTAAAGTCATAACATCAATACGCCTGGAACGTTTGTCATAGTCGACGGACGTCTCAAACACGTTCATCTCGATATCATTGGCTTTCCTTCTACTTCCAACGGTTATACACATCTAACCCGTGTAGACCGGTCCGTGAGATGGCCCATAGTTGTTCCTTCGAACAACACAATAAAGGATACCGTAACACGCAGTTTTATCAAATCTCAGGTTTCAAATTTTGGCGTTCTGGCCAGGATCACTACTGACAGCGGATCTTAATTGGTGTCAGCCCTTTTCCGTGATTTGAACCGTGTCCTCAGAGGCAAACACACAGCAACTACTGCTTATCATTTCTTATCGACCCGTATGGTTGGAAGGTTCCACCGTCAACTAAATCATCCTTAACGACTACATCGGCTAGTAGTAGGTCGTCCGAACGCCCACTTGGTGTTCTCCTCGGCCTGCAAGCGACTGTAAAGGAAGATATTGGATGTCCTCCGACAGAAGTCCGCAGTGGTTGCAATTTACGTCCTCCGGAAGAATTTCTGTATGATTCGATGACACATATGAGTCCTGATGTGAATTACGTCACTCAGTAAACATCGAGAGAATAAAGGCTGTTTACATCGATCTCGAATCCACTTCTCCATCAGAGTTTACACATGAAGATGTTTCCAGCCAGCACACACTAGACCTATGTGGCAACACACAAGAACCCACTGAGTCTACTAACCCCATGTTTAACTCCAATGACCATTCTCAAACTTGTATCTTTCACCCTAATTCATGCACATCAAACACCCGTTCTGGACGAACAGTAAAGTGACCGACAGTCTATAAAGATCACCATAATAGACTCACTGTCCGCTTCCTTAACACTGGAGTATTTTCTCTAGTATAATGCTCTAGGGAGGGAGTGATGTGGAGTATTCCACAGTTTAGTCTCTCAGTACATGTTAATTCATGCCTGTTACATTCGTTGCATATACAGTCTACTTGTCAATTGTCTGAATCAATAAAACACTTGGTCCTCGCTCACATTCCTCTCCACTTTCATGTGGTCGTTGTTATTGTGATCTAATCGTGACAACATCCACTTGAACACACTTGAGGAACCGGATTCGCTGGATTTTCTCTGGCGTTCTAGAGGAAGTTTCTTCCAACCTAAACCGAATCTAGTGGTGGAATCCATTGTGAACAATTACTGTGAACCATTGCATAGAGCTGTTTAACGTTATTCATTCATTTCTTTTATTCCAATAGAGCACAAACAAATGGATCACGAAAATTTGACAACGTCTTTGGTAATTACAACTTTATACGTCTCGAGAATTTTAGGCATGCATTTGTGTTTGTCAGTTCGACGTCCTTCTGAACTACAAGCCCTAGAATGATGTACAGTGCCTGGTACTCTCTACCCCTTTACCTAATTACTTCAAGCAGCTTATTATCCATCAAGAAGTTGGCATTTAACTTCTACTGCCCAAACTGCCTCACTCCGTTTCTTATGTATCAGACGGTCACTGAGTGCAGTCGACTGGATGCACTGTCTCCAGTAGCCAAAACGATTTTTGCGCAATTTCAGTAACATGTATTTAAAAGGACGGTTGAGAAACGTGTATAACGACATGCGAAAGTCGAGCAAATGAGGCAAAATATCATATATGAGTGAACGTTGGCAATCTGTTGTCGTCTGCAAAGCATAAACACTGCAAATACTACGTATGTTTCGCTTTATTAATCAGACATACTTTCGTGACGGAAAAAATTGCAAACCGTTACATCAACTGTTGGCCTAACAGATGAACACTGTTATAAAACCCCAACTAACTATAGACTATACACTTAGGTGTATCAGCTAGCCCCATATGAAAAGTCCATATACATGCGAAAACTGGGATCAATTGTGAATGGTGTGTGATTTAAAACTGGTACAGATTCTCCATCATTCATTGAACTGTACCCTATCGAAAGGAAAAATTCCCAAATGACAGCTCAACAAGGGATATATCACTAACCATTTAGAAGTAAAATTGTCTCTAACTGACTGTGTGTTCTATGACGTTGCAAAACTCCAGCATTCGTGTTTATCTCTGGTCGAAATAATACGGTGTATATCTGAAATAAAAAAAGAGAAAATCAGTTATTATTTGGCTGATCAAATTTAAATTCGACTCTTTACAACTGAGTGGATTATCGTCAACTTTGTTGTTAATGTCGTTAAATTAATGAGGATATAACTGCTGTCTTATATACTGAAGAATAAGTAAGTTAACATTTTCATAAGGTGAACGGAAGCGGCTGAAACAATGTCAGTCAGCTAAACATTTGTGCCGATCAAAGGATCAAATGAAGAGAATACCAAAGATTCTGAAAACCTTTCTTAGTCACTACAGAACAAGTAAGAAATGCCGGGAAACAAAGAGTTCGAAACCAGAAAGCTTTTATTCCTTCGAACGCAATTAGCGTGCATCCACCAATCATAACAACCTCCTAATGAATTGAACCATGCGAATGGTGCGGCAAACCGGAAAAGGGTAACTTAAATGAAATAGTCTAGGACAAGATTATTCTACTTCATTTATGTCGTATAACATACAAGTGTTTGTTAGTTGACGGTAGCCTTTTTTAATATGCTATCAAACTGTGTTCGAGATCAAAGACCCTTGCAGTTGATTCACAGTTCTTTTCAGTGTAGATAATCTGGGCTCACTGTCTAACCGAAATCCATTCAAAGTTAACATATTCTCACTCATCTTAATTGTTCGTGAAACTTTCGGCATCCTGGATGTAGTGGGATAGAAATGAACAACCGTGTAGTCATATCTCCAGAAAATTGATTGGTCACGATCTGTTTACCAGGGCAACAACAGAAAAGCAAGCACATACTTATCGACTTTCTCAAAATTGAATCAGTTACTTGTGTAGTTTTTGTTATTACACCCTTATGTGTCAGTGGTACTGACCAGACTTCAGGTAAATACGCAACATTCGAACGTTAAGATCAAAGATATGTTCCATCTTCTTATCGCCCATGTTGATTGCAGCGGGATGGTGATCGTTCGGAATTGTCATGAAGCAGTCAGTCATCGGTTACCAAGGAAATGAGTTAAACACCAATAGCGAGTCGCTTTGTTGCAGCGCTCAATGCAAGTAGATCAGCTAGTATGGGTCCAAGGAAGGGCGACTGGCACTCTTTTGTTACGATGTGGTTTAGAGTGACCCAAAATGAGACTGTATCCCTCAGGCTTTACAAAACTGGCGGTTAACTGGACAACCTTGAGAAACGACAGATTACCTGGGGCAGTAGCATTACAGGAATAGTTGCAACTGGATGCGCAATAAATAAACCTTTAGTGTTAGGGTACGAAAGATAGTCGTTCTGTACCGCAAGTCCCCCCTTAAAGTAGCATTATTTCCTATAAAGACGGTCGCTGTAAAGAGATGGCCATCCACGAGGGGTTTAGGCTATTGAACGAGCAATGTGCAACATTTCTCGTAGTACGACATACAAAAATGAATAGATTACTGGTGAGTAGTCGAGGATTTGGTTAATTTCAAGTTGAACATCACCCACAATTAATCAAATCCTCGACTACTCACCAGTAATCTAAAATATCGCCTAGCAGGTTTAATGAGATCGGAGATTTCGATTGGAGTTAACAGACAGTAACTGTGTCTCCTCTCGAGACGATCGGGCAACCTGATCATTACTCACAAGCGAAAGTGGTTGAGCGTTCACATATGATAATTCGGTCGTGCCTAATGTGAGGTCAATGGCGCAGTGGTAAACACGGTTGCCTCATGAAAAGCAAGGCCGGAGTTCTAGTCCCGGCAGTGGCAAGGATATGCACTACTGACGAGCTCTAATGAGAGCGAAACTCGAGTCTAGTGCTTCTTTTCGAAAGGGGCCGACTGGAAGTCTATGGGAATGCGACAGCTGCGATCAATTGTGGGTGATGTTCAACTTGAAAAATGAATAGCTTGGTTATGTGGAATAACAATAAAACTGGGAAATTCAGCAAAGAACGCTCGCAGTTAAGGCACCTGACGATAACGTCAGTTTTTGCATGTCACGAACGCAGTCAATAGGTAGCATAGTCAGTAGAACTATAGGGTAGTCGAGCATACCCGAGACGCTTGAAAAATAAATCAGAAAACATAGACAGAGCTGAGTATGACACAAATAGATATCAACTGTTCAACCGTTTCCTGAGAGGTTTTGACAGTTCTCATCCTGATGATAAAAGTGGACTTTCTGGATTTTTGCAGACCGTCAGTTTGCTTCAAAGTTTCATCTGAGTCAGTCACTAAAATGATATTCCTGCTCATGTTAAAGTGGCTTCACGCCCACTGAATCACTATTTGCTCTGACATTTAGGATCTGGTTACAGACGCGTTCGCGAACTTTGGTTCAAAATACATACACATTTATGCGATATGATGAACAACACTTTGAGGAAGGATTAGATGTTAGTTCAGTGAACCGAAATAAGTTTCCTTGAAATTGGATTGAAACAATCATCTACTGACCAACACCCTCCTCGTATTTCAGTAATAAATTATCAACACCTGCACAAATAGCATAAAGAAAATAGAAAGCAAAACAGTAAGTTGAAAAATTCCCGAAATAAACAACAGCTGTTCGCAGTTCTTTCTAAAGACTGAACACATCCGACTGCATACTGTGAGATGTTGGCCAAGGAAAATGACAGTGTCAAACATATTTTCTGTAATTTTTCCGCAAGGCGATATAGATGGGTCTGTGCTGTTTGAAAAATTAGATCGCAAGATTGGGGCCGATCTTTCGGTGTGAATGATGCCCGTTGTTGTGACCTTTGACCGCGGTAACTCTGGGGTTTGCGCAAAATTACAATGGGAGTAAGCAGTCGGGTTGCACCATGAAATTCAGACCTGAGTGTCAGCTTACCAACCTTCGATCAGCCTAACATGTGTGTTCATTTTTCTGTCGTTTTACTTACGACTAAGTGAATTGGAAGGTTCACTGTTTCTCAGAACAGACTAAAACCACCATCCGGCTCATCCCGCGACCGTTTAAACCGAGTCACTTAGTGAAACGGTTGTTTATTTTGCGAGTGTGAGATATCGCGTTAGTCCTATGCAAAACGTCAATGTAGGCTGTTACGTAAGGATCAACCAACCAACATAATTGGGCAGCTATTAGTACCTATCGGAGAACCGATCCGATTCTGTGTTTACAAAAGAAGTTCGTATACGCCATGCGGTAACCGCTGCCAGTGGACCCCCAGATGTACTTCATGCCCTAATTTCTGGTCACAACTTTGTGGCGTAACTGTATGTGGGTCTCCAAGCCACATAGTGTCAAGAGTGGCGATTAGCCATTCAAACAGTTGTGCGGAAGCTCTGACAGTTCGACTAGAACGAACGTCTGTTCGCTGAATGCATTTTTTCAAGGGATATTTCACGACATAACACTTTTCAAAATCCCAAGGATCACGCTAATGTGCACAGTACGGAGCGAACGGGATAGTGCTTAATCGAGGTTTTATGGTGTCACTATGAAAACGTGAAAATGAAAATGATCCCATCAGACTTCTGTAACATTGTCTCAGCGGCAAACCATTCTCAGTCTGTGTTTTCATCAGGATCGTAAATTGTGCGCGAGTTGGAATTCAGTCTCATTCTGGGAAGTAACGCAAAACAGATTACGTAGTTTATTATTGATAAGCAGTTTGGCAGATTTGATAATTTAGAAGAGACCAATTGCGAAAAATCTGGACTTCGGCTGGATTCGAACCAGCGACAGAAACAACATGCCCAAACGCGGCAAATGCTCTACCAGCTGAGCTACGAAGCCATGCTGGAAGCTCAGTAATTTATTTCCGGGAATTGCTGAAATTTTAACTCGTGGAAAGTAATATTCAAAAGGTATTAAGACCGTTTATTTACGCAGCTGGATTTCTCCTATGGAGAATGCGATGTAATGGGGATGTACAGTTTTGCCAACAGTTAAAGAGAGATTCTAACCACCCGTCCTTCTGTAGGTGTTTTACTCAAGTATCATTTATCCAGGATGAACAATATCTCACTCCAAGCGTACAGATCAAACAGGTAACAGATAAAGAGTTCAAGTAGTCGTTCACGTAGACTGGCTTCATTGTTCAACCAGAATTGTAAGGATAGCTCATTATGCTCGTAGAAACTAACTCATCCTACACATATTTACTTTCTGTGCTGTCTGTGCAATCCATGTTCAGCGACATCACAGTTTGTCTGGGTGTTGGACGCACTACAAATGCGTACGGTAGCAATAATAACAACAAGTATTCCACTGTGGCATTCGCTGGCGTGGGATTTGCAAGAACATGTCGACTTTTAAGAGAAAAGTGTTAAATATTAAGGAGAAAACTGTATGTTTAGAGGAATGTGGTAGCCTCAAACATGTTCATAGATGTGATTCACTCAAAACAACTGTAGGGGACTAGCCCAGTACAAGGATATAAACTCGACTAGTCAGTTCGAAATGCAGCCGCCGAATAGCTCTCTATGAGCGACCCCGAACTAAGCCGAACAGGAGCACCAAGGAGACGAGACGCGCGCACCAAAAGTGTATTGCTAAGCAGAATCAATTCAAACAAGTGGTGTTCACTTTGTACAAGAACATGTGCTGTAGACTATATATAAAAATAAGGCGAAATATGAAAATATGTACAATACCCTATACAACCACTAGTGGAGAACCAGAATGCAGAACTTGTTTTCTGTCATACGCTGAGGTAGTATGACAATTTTGAAATATCTTTAAAAACAAAGTGACGGTACACAAACAATACTGCGAACCTGTTCAGGTGTCCCGTATGTGTACCCTTACTGTCAGAAAGACGCAGTTAGTGATAGGGAATCGTACATAACGCTGTGTTCGCCAACAGGCTCCACTCGTACTCATTTTGAATCATCCATTTGGATGGCTCCGTGTGCCGAAGACAAGTTGTTAGGTTTCCGTAATGCTGATTGCACACAGTGTGACACACAGTGCGACCACGAGTTTTTGATCTGACTTTGTGTCAGATGCAATTTTGTACGTGCATGGAAGTCTGGCAGTGCGACTTCGGCTGAATGTTGAGGACAATTTCATCGATTAATCATTTATGTTCGTCAACGGCTTTGTCTGTTTAGTCTACGAACTCCGGTAGGATAATGTCTTGGTTCACGGTGCATGTGGTATGAAATACGGACGTTAGGGTACTCCACTCTCATGCGAGAGTCCTTGTTAAATCCCACAGAATCTAACTCACTATTAGTTAATACGGATCACCCCTCGCACCTACTTCAGCTGTACAATTGATGCACTGTGGGCACGTAACTAGTGAATAGTTTGCAAAGAATCGTTTGCAATGGTCACCCGCTGCAGATAAAGGTGTAGGACTAAAATGTACTATTCGGAGGTTTCTTATTATTGTCTACTTGGTAAACTAATGAACACTATATTCGAAATAAACGGGAGCTAACTTCAGCTCAGTCGTTCATCCATGACCTAACCAGTTTACAAAATGATAATTAAATTTTCCTAATATGTTGAGAACGCAAGTCATTGACGCCTTCATCCAGCCAGTGGTAACCGGTGTTAGGTTAGATTGTTGTTATTTGATTAATACAATGAAATAAGCCACTAAAACTATCCAGACTCATGTACCACAGTCAACCTTTAAGTCGCCGGTGGCCGATTAGATGCGAACCTCGCAATGAAAAGCGGTAAGATCGAACGGGCTGAAACCAATGATGTAATGTTATGTTTGAACGGATCCCAAAGAAACATGACATATCTACTGTAACTCACTTTTGGCCAGACAAGAACAACTAACAGATTGGTTGCCATAGTCAATAAAAATCCGCTCAAAGGAAGGAGTTCGATATATTGCAGCTGAACAAAAGTGATCAGTATGACAACCAAGGCAATCAAGATTGCGTTCACGTAGTTGACCAATCCCAATGACCTGGCCTCATTGTAACCGTAGGGTACTTTGCGTATTTTGTACGCGTGGAACAGTGAGAAGAGCATTAGGCAGATTGGTAGAAACATTCCAGAAAATTGCGGAAGACTCATGGTGGAAAAGCAGATGATCCTGTTGTAGTCCAAGTTTTCGACAACCATAATTATACGATTTGCCTCACGGAACGAATAACTTTTTGGTCCAGCGAACATCCAGGTCACGACCGGCCGCCACACACTCAAGGTCACTGCGAGTAAGATCACTTCTGTAGCACAAATAATGCCCATGAAAAGAAGCTGCGACTTTGGGCTGATGAATTTCTTTGGAGCGTTCGCCGAAATGTTGTTCAACTGAAATAACAGATTTTAATGCCACACTTATATGATATCTACAGAGGCGTTATTTGGATGCCTGCAAAACAATCTGAAATAAATATTCAGTCAAAACTTAGGTTCGGAAATCAACGTGAACTCAATTTGAGGACGGTTAACTAGTGTGTTTAGCATCCTGCAGTTATCGGAAGGCCTGTTTTTGTTTGTTTTATGATAGATAACTGAAAGTATGCGTCTTTGCTAACTCTCTAATGTAATCCTGAAATTAATCGTTAATATTAACACGATACACCACAAACACATTCCTGTGACCTAGATGGTGCGCTTCCATTTGTACTCCATAATTCTAGCAAACAGCACCTCCGAACTTGCTTTCATTAATTCGAAACACCGGATCTCTTTGATTCAATTCACCAATGTGCCTACAACTCTTTTTTTTCATTAGTATACTCCTAGAAACAAGCTTCATTGAACAGTCTGGCGTAATTCTGTCCAGGATGAAAACGGGTTGAAGTTTGCCGACTTTGAACTAATTTCTCAGACCGCAAGTGATCTGAAGGGCTGGTCTTATTCTCAAGGAAAAAGTGTTTATCTGAGAAGCACTGACGTTAGAGAGGGAAAGACGTCAATATTCACAGTAGGCAAAACGATTGGTCGACCTCCGGTTCAATTGTTAGGAAGAGAGAGGATTCGTAATTTTTGTCACTCAAACGAGACCACCTAACTTATAGCATCGATGAGAGAATCAACTTAGTAGTGAAACGTACATATCCGTGTTCACACCGACAGCCCATACAAACTACCACAGAGGTAAATTTCATTTGTCGGTGCACTATTTGTTTCACCTATCTGCTTCTGGAGTTTTTCATCAGTTCGCATGCATTTATGAGGAAAATTACATCGGTAGAACTGATCAGTGTTTATCATAAAAGAGGACTGAGCAAATGGAAGCAGTAGTCAGCTTTATGAACACCGATAGGTAAATGTTTAACATTGATTTGGAGTTGAAGATAGCCGTTGTCTTGTTCCCATCAGGCGCCAATGGTCTTCCTTGTGATCCCATGTTGACAATTTTCTCAAGGAAAAGAACGACCTGAATGTTCAAAAGAATTTAACCCTTAGTGATCGTAACACTACTCAAGAGCGCGTTCAACTAGTTGTCGTTGTGAATCGCTAACTGTAGATAACTCCGGAATAATTGGGTCTTCTTGTTATTATGCGTGACGTTACCCGCCAACTGACGAACAGCAACCATCAGGTGTTCAAGCACTGACTTAAAGTAGACTGGAACAACGCCACCAACATGGTGTAATATTCTCTGTGGAGAAGACGACGAATTCAACATAATGGAAACTTTTCAAGTTGAACATCACCCACAATTGATCGCAGCTGTCGCATTCCCATAGACTTTCCAGTCGGCCCCTTTCGAAAAGAAGCACTAGACTCGAGTTTCGCTCTCATTAGAGCTCGTCAGTAGTGCATATCCTTGCCACTGCCGGGACTAGAACTCCGGCCATTCTTTTCATGAGGCAACCGTGTTTACCACTGCGCCATTGACCTCACATTAGGCACGACCGAATTATCATATGTGAACGCTCAATGGAAACTGAAGACCAGTCAGGGTTGAGTGTGCGTATGCGTGCGTGTGATTTATCACCTCTATCAGATTCGCTCATATTAGGGGATAGTTTCAACAATTGTATGAAACAACCCAACTGATGAGCTGATAGCACCGAATCGACCGTTAAATAAGTGCTGGCGACAGGTCATTTGTTTGACCCTGTCGTCCCAACCAGCTTGTTGTTACTCAGCCAAAAAGCAAATGTAACAGCGTTCACCGAGGTGTTGCTTATGAAACCCTATCAGCTTGTGTCGTGTACCTAAAAGTTTCGGAGACAAAAAGTTAACATGCCTTGTCAACGATACAGCCAGTTCTGGCTGATACGTCAAACTCGTCTATTTATGCTTGTGTTGTTGCTGTGCTTGAATTATGTTTTAAGTGTTACGAGGAGGATTAGGTAGATCACGGAAATTTATTCGTCTCGCAAATATATGAATACTAAAAGACAATGAGGCTCGAGCCAACCTACTTGACACAATGGATTATCAAGTTTCAAAACTTCTCATTTAGAATGCTGTAGAGCTGCGGCCGATCAGGGTGTGATATGCTTTTCCCAGAAACTGGAAACTTCCATGTGAAAGTGAAACCAGTCATAAAGAACGTGGAATTGTGAGTCATTATTTAGGTGTGATTCGGCGAGAAAGTTAAGAGATCCGATAGTATGCGGCTGAAAGGCGAGAGGTTACACCGGAAAAAATGTCATCGAAAAGCACCTATACAGTTATGGGCCTTCTCTTATGTTTTGTTTAACGATTGACGATAGTGATCAACCAGCTGTGAGTAATAGTGAGTCCACCAAAACCTCGAAAAATGAAAGCGTTATCAAACGATTTCCAAACGATTTAATAATTCTTCCTCATCGCTCGATGGATCGATTTATCGAAATTGAACACTGCCCACATTTGATTGTGGATTTCGCATTCAGATAAACCCACTTAATGCACACTTAATGCGAAAGCACTAGACTAGAGGTTTGTACTCATTAGAGCTCATCAGTAGTGAATATCCCCGTTAGGACCAGAATTTACACTACTGCTCATGTGCTTGCCAGACCAGCGTGTTAAGCACAACCTCAGTAACCTCGCATTAATTATGACCGCTATAGCACAACCTAGTGTGCGTAGTATACAGCTTGTCCGACCATTTCGAATGGAGAATAAACAGAATCACTCTGTTCTATCCTAATCGATAAGCCCCATGATCAGGATTTCTCAGTTAGGTTGAAGTTACTGTCCTCATTGAACCCCATTGACCATCGTAAACGTGATCGCTGTTTAATGACTGTCCGAAATTGAGAGCTCTTAGTTACTATATAGTGAATATTACTGACACTCGACCGTAGCTTTTGAACTCACGTAAAATTCACATCTAGCTCGTATCGTAAGAAACCACTTCAGACGAATTTACCTCTGTGTCCAGCGATTATCAGTGGTGCGTAGTCTTGTTCGTACCAGAAACACTTCTGCGAACCCTGTGAATAGAGGACGAATTTGTTCCCCTTACTTTTTACAATTGGCGGTACCGAGCCGTCACACATGGGCTTTCGGCCACGAACTCACATGAATAGCCTTTAGTTTGTTCATTCACTTCGAAAGGGGGAAATAAACAATGGCCTTCCCATGACGTTCCATAATGTTCACTCGAAAACCGGCGGTGTGTGACTAATCTCCTCCTAGGTAAAAACATCGGGTAGAGATATTCTAGAAGAGTCTGGAGCCAGCAACCTCACGTATTACGGGTTGAAGTTCTTATCTGCACAAAGACCAACCAGATACGTATCGCTTGTGGCAAGGTGATTAACATAACTGACAGAATACCTGTTCATACCGTGAGTTACACATAACTATTGTTCTCTTAACTCAACGTCATAACTCAGTGGTCGGGATTTTTCGATTGCGTTAGGTTAACTGATCTCACTGAACCAACCGAAATTGAACGATTGTTTAATGGAAATGTACTAATCATGACAGACTTAACCTTGAAAATGGTCAGGTTTCACAGTCACATTTTTGTTTTACTCATAATCATATTAATGGTGGCCATCATGAGACTTGCACGATCGTACATATGGGTTGGTTGATATGTAATCCGGAATACACATGGTCAGCTTAATATCATTTAGCATATGTGTAATCACAATACAAAGAACGGTGCACACCTGGAACACACGATCGATTCTGTTGATACGCACGTAAATAGCTGCATAACATATTACGCTGCAGAGTCCGGGAGAGATTGCGGCCCATGTGCAAACCGCTACAGAAGGTCCAGGTGTCAGAAGGATGATCGGCGAACAGTACGCGATCAGCATTCCTACAAATAGTACCATAGTAGTTTCACGACCGGAGGCCTTGATAACTGGTGTGTTCCAATTTTTTACGTAGATTCCGAATGTCAAACACCACAACGCAATGGCAATTGAAGATAATATGACGAAGACAACAGCCTCGTTTTTTGCGGCTGACATGTAATTCAGACTGACCGGGTCACAGCTGGTGCTGTTAGAATTTGGCGCAAAGCCTGGTGAACAATCGATACATTTTGTAGCATCGACCACAATCTGAAATTTCGAGCAGTTCTTGCAATCCCAGCAACAGGCACTATGTGGAAGGAACTGTTTCGCCTGTCCAACGGAGCATGGATCGGAGCAAAAAGAATGCGGATGTGCTTGGAGCACGTGACGTACGGTCGATTCGTTGATATCGTAGAGTCCTGCGAGTAAGTGCAAGATCATTTTTGTGAGTAGTTTATTGAAATAGGCAATGAATTAACTGTGTACAAACGTTGCATAGGAAACTAACTAAATATGTTGTCATGCAAACGCAGTGGGCAGATGTAGCATGGATTGAACAACAGTAGAAATTGAAAGTTATGGAACATACGACGATTGTGCAAGAAAAGGTCGGGTTCAATTTGAGCTGACGGGAAATTTAAATCAATTCCATTAATAGAGGGATCGCCGCCTCAAAAACTAGCATAGTTACATGTACGTGTTAACCCATTTCACGATGTGTTCACGGAAAGCATAATCGTATTTTACATCGCCATCCCCAGTAATACTTACGAAAGTTACCATGATTTGCCGTGATTCCTACTACACCTTATTTTTAATAACTCTGGTCAAAACGAGCGAACACTGAGTATTAAAATCACTTTGAAACAAGCAGGTAGTGTGCCGTTATATTCGTACAATGTATATTTTGTCGTGGGTTATGGGGCAAGAATTTCTTTGAATGGGGAACAAATCCAATGTCATCCCCAGTCATTGCATTTCGTGGCATGTTTTCATACGATATACACATTCTGACAAAATAGTGGGCATAAACAGTTAGGGTTAAGGCCGCCAGTTTTGGACGTGACATGAAAAGGACACAGCTCCCATTTACAACCCGTTTCCCTCTTGCATGCGAGCTGACCTCAATCAACTCACCGAGACTAAATTAAACAGTTCGTTGTTACTCGTTTTTCGTTGTTGTTCACTTATCCATACCGATCGATTAACTGGCATTTGCTGAATACCACTCACTCATCTAGCCGCCAATTAACTTGATTCAGCAAATACCAATTGAGCATGTCATGGCGATTGTTGCAGACCTCAAGTTGTCAGTCTGTTAGAATAAGATAAGCGAACAGATGAAACACGGCTTCGCCATAACAGATCTGACGAACAAATGCGCATCTGAAAGCCCAACTTTTTATGGTGCTCGGTATAAGGCATCAAGTCAGTGACGTTAAGTTACTCGTAAAGAGCGAAGGTAATTTACTCATTAACACGTAATAGACACATTTAACATCGACGATTCAGACGGTCAATTTGATAGGATTGTCTTCCAACTCGGATAAACTACCAAAAATCGGTGATCAAGATGTTTGTAAGTCTGGAGAAATTACAGTAAAAATGCTCTCTTACCTTAAATGTGAATTAACCAGATATTCGCATTATCCATCATAGAATCGGGTATAAATGACGGTGAAAGCGCGTCAAACAATATCAACCAAAAAGGTTTTTATTAATCGACAATAATTGATATAAACAAACAGAAAACAACGATCCGTTTAC
Organism: Paragonimus kellicotti; assembly: GCA_014220965.1. Taxonomy (NCBI): domain Eukaryota; kingdom Metazoa; phylum Platyhelminthes; class Trematoda; order Plagiorchiida; family Troglotrematidae; genus Paragonimus; species Paragonimus kellicotti. Next base: position 641 of record LOND01000845.1, on the reverse strand, counting down.
GGCGTTCAACTGTATCACAAAAGTTATCAGGACTGTGTAATGTACGCATGAAAAGGTAAAAGATGAACAAATTTAGGACCGACTTTCAAAGTACGGAATAAACGTACTTCGAAGAATTCCCCATTTTATATCCCACCAAAACATGAAACTTCAAACGCACCAAACAAATTTTAACTAATCCAACGAGCATTGACGAATCTGGTGAGTTGGTGTGAAAATCGACTAGGTGAGAAACGAGCGTTACACAACAAATGCCAGTTATCCGAAAGTTGCCCTGAAGCAATTGCACGTACTTCAAGTTACAACGATTGAAGGGGAACGGCTTTACGCTTATTCATGTCTGTTCAGAGGTGGCTGCTCAAAGCTAGCTGACACTGAACACTTCTTTTGTCTGTAAGCCTACAAATGTGCGATCTGCGGCAGATGAGCATACAAAACGTCTCCGTTCGAAACTATGCTGGATCAAATGTTAGATGATATTTATCACACTAATGAGTAGTAGGGGATTTTGGTTTTCATATGGATTGAACACCACCCACAATTGATCGCAGCTGTCACATTTTCATAGACTTTGTCATACTGTTTTGCAAGATTTTCACCCCAAAGATGAGTAGGTCATCGACTACTGGTATAAAAACCTT
>LOND01000844.1:93640-114344 GCA_014220965.1 Paragonimus kellicotti | reverse complement strand
ATCGAAAATCATCAAGCCAAACTGGGGTTGATTCCAGAATATTCTGACGTAGACATTGAGAACAACACTGCGGATCACCGAAAGGTTAGTAAGAGCGGAAAAACTTTGGAAAAAGCCACTTGGCCGCGAAACGACAGATTAAAAATTATCATAAATTAATATTGTGGGGTTTATTGATCATATTAGTCTTGCTGTGAAGGAGAAAAGCATCTGCGCCTTGATATAGTTCACGTCTTCAGTTTTGCTGGGGTGAAACTGTTTGGTGCTTCTTCCGGTTAAAGCAGAATGCTGACCTCCATCATGCATTTTTAATTAAAGAGATGCTTTTATTGTTATTTTGCTGGTGAACTACATAGTTCCACCAGGTAAAAACGTCCATTTGTGCGTGGTTTTTGCTATACACACGGAAGTAGGATTCTCGATCACATTGTGTTTGCCGTGTATCTGAAAATAAACATACGACTAGGTTTCCAGATTAATTATCTACATGCAAGATTCACTTGCACTGCTGCTGTCTTAGTATTTCAAGCTGGTCATAACTGACGTCATTTTGTTCCTGCAGATCTCCCTGAATGACACTATCAAATGTTTCAGTCTACTTCCGTTTCACATGCAACGTTGTATGAATAAGAAATGTGTCCCATTCTGTCAACGTGAACCTTCAGGCTGCACTTCCGCACAATTTGCCGCTTTCTTTACAACTGGACTGACGCCCCGAGAGATTCACATGAAATGGCTGCCGCCGACAACCCGAAATTGTGTTTCTCAGATGGCGGTCGTTGTCATATCCAGAATACCAATTATCTGCGCCAGTTTCCGAAAGACGGTCTGATGCAAGCCGTTATTTCACACACGGTAAGATGATGAGCACGTTGTACATCAGATACTTCAATCACACGAATCACCACTTTCCGCGTGTTTCCTTCCAGTTTCCATATCATGGACGGCGGTTGAATGTTGTCCATACAGTGTCAAAGGAATGAAGCGGTTATTGGTTTCACTATATTCTATACTTAAGCACTGTTCATGTGATGGGTCGGACGGACCGTATAGACGAGAGTGCCCTCGTACACTCCATGCGTAAACATCGCATAGCTACATCACATGACAGTAGTTCAAGGTACATCATGTTTACAAATGTAGTATAAGGTTGGATAAACAAAGGTTCACCAATCCCAATCTCAGCAGAGATTTCCCGCCCTGAGATCCCGTGGAAAACCGAGGGGACCAATTTCCATGGGATCCGGAGATGGCCACCAAGTGTGTTTTTATGAATGACCACAGATTATCCATGTTCTGTGTGTGGATCACTATTTCCATCGTGGGCAAACCCAACAGAGTGGTCAACAGCCAAATGACCGTAGCGACAACTGTGTTTTTCATTTGACGGTTAGTGATAACGTGCCAGGCTGAAATTGAACTGCGTAAATTCCGTCAAATGCTTTCTAGCACAATCGTCCAGGTGATGGGTAGTGCAGTAGCCAAGGCCCAACAGCGGGAACATCTGTCTGCGGCTCCGACGCACTGTATCTCTGAATAACGTGCAACATAAAACAAAATGTTTGGTTGTTTGCTACGCATGGTATGGTTGCGTATTTAGGCATTTTAGGCGCTAACAATTATACTCAACCCGACGGTTTGGCTAAAAAGGTGCAATGCAACGGCGAGAACTACTGATTCTCTGAAAGGGTTGCACCATTCCGTAGCGGCCGTCGATAGCTATACCTCACCGCTGAGTAGGCCGCGAAGTAATTCGGCTGAAAATACATTGTTGGAGAGCTATGCAAAGGCTCTCAGTCAAGTCCAACAACGAGCCTCCGTGTTTCGTGAACGGTGACGAGGCAATTACCTGCACGGACTGTAAGCGTGTCATATGTGGTGCATAGCCCGTCCTAAGTTGCTGATGGAGGACGTTGTGGCACTGTTGTTGCTCATGGTGCTCGGCTGGATGGGCGAATCAGCCACTGTATCTCTAGGATCAGATAATCACGTCACGTTATTCACAAAGGCGTGATGTTAGTTCGTTACGGTGTGAAATGAAACGGTAGAACTTTTAAGTTTAGACAAATGCACATAACACAGTGACCGTTGTCATCATCTGACAACCTCCAGGACTGTACTAAATGGAAAGTAGCAGCGCCTTGTTGAATTTAGTGTTCATTTGGCTTGATTGACGTCATAAGTTCGGTGCAATCGTGAGAGTTGAATTTGATGGAATAAGTCTGCATTGTTCCTGGGAATCCGGTGTTACTGCTGGACGTGCGTAGAACCGTCGAGCTACGCTGTGTTTTCTCACAACTTCTGTCGATACGCTGTATCGAGCACAGTCGCAACCTTGGTGAGGCGATTGTACATCAAAATATCAGCTCGCCGATCGGCCGACTTCCGGCAGCAGATTTCAGATCAGCAGCATATGCTATCAGAAGGATGATAAACATCGGGCGTTATCTAAAAAACTAACGCAAGAACTAAAGGCAAGAAAAACAAACCTCGATACCGATACACCAAATTTACAGAATCGGAGACCAACTATGAACGCGCATACGGCCAAATACAATTGTAGCGAAAAGGCGTCCAATAAAGCACAATCTTTATTGTCCAACACGCTAGTTACCATGCTACGCACGCGCTCGCGTTTATGAGTCATCATTCCAGTCCACAACACGCCCGGTTTCCGCTCACACGTCGTGTGCACTTCTGCCCGGTTTGTGTGTGACCAACGCATTATATCGGTGGATTTCCCGCCAGCCATCCCTCTTTCGTTGGTCCGAGCGATGGCTCGCCCGGTCGCTCGGATTGTCCGCAGGCCGTATTATACAACCGCGCCAAGATATTCCTCCGAGTGTTGGAATAATCGCGCCCCCGATCTGGTCGTCCATCCTATTTTGTCTGCCATGTCTCGCCCGTTGGTCCGATCCAATCTGAGCGATGACTCATCCGGTCACTTATGCTGTCCCCGAGTTGCTCGCTGTGAGCTTTCTGACGTACCTCCGCCGCGCTGAGATATTCCGCTAAATATTGCAATCCTCGCATCTCCGGTTTGAAAATCCACTACACGCTGAGCTATATAACGGCGAAGCGATAAAACGCGGGCGAAATTAAGAATACAGATAAACGAGTGTTCAGCGGCAGGACCTAATGATGAGTAACTTCATGAGCAAGAGGTTTGACAAATGACTGGTGTTTGTCCTCAATAATATGTCGAAATCGAGGCTTGTTAGAAGAAACCCTCGTGGCGCGCGATTTGAACGTATGTAATGGAGTGATTGGGAATAAGGAGTAAAATAACCTTTGGGGTGTAGTAACTGAATGTTATCCTGGACAGGACCGCCGTTACACACCGAACGCAGCCATTAACTTCAGCAGTCGATTTAATTTGCCTCCTCGGCCGTTAGCTGTGTACAATTGTGTCGTGATTTATTATTTCTTCCATTTCTTTATTTAATACTTTTTAAGTTCAATGTTTTTATTTCACCTTGACACCCAATTAATAAACGATTCGATCCTAGGATCGACTTTTTGGATCGGCTTCGGTCGCTCGACGGACTCGAGATTCATAGACGTTCGCTGTATTACAGACTGGGCTATTCAAGATCTGGTTCATCGACGGACGTCGTGAGTAGACTCAGTGTGGCCTGACGAACATCCATACGTCCGGTGTTAACAGAACCTATCGCACTTTCGAGTGTTTTTTGCAAATGTTCAGCAGCACACTTTTAATATGGTTGCTGAGGTACAGTGTGTTAATGACGGTTGCCGATTCTGCGAAGCCATTGCTTCATTTCTTCGGAACGAAGTTATGGTTCGCTCTCTGCCACCAAGATCTATGGAATTCCTTTTGACCTGAAATATTTACGAGTTGTTTGAATGATGAACGACGTGAAATGTGAAGCAGAAAAAACGCTATCGGTCACCGTGAATACGAATAGATCCAAAGCAGACTGCAACATTTATGAAGTGGTTCGCACTAGCTGGCCTGCACACGTTGTCGTGACAGGCAATTGCCTAGAGGGGTCGTCTAATTTCTCGATTCCAATTTCATTCACCGGAAGCAAGATTCACAGTTCTCTGGGAAGCTATTGGTATCTCAACTTATCTTCGGTCAACGGCGCATCTATCGAGCCAGTAGTTTCATTTTCACTGCATTTAGGTGATCTTTGTGCAAGTCGTCTAAAATAGTCTTTAGCAGCGATGATGGAAGGACCAACTGGCCTCTCTGATATCGCACGCCACCCAGCTGTACTGACGATTTATCGGTTTTGGGTTTATACTCAGTGCTCTTTCTAAACAGCGAATGGCTAACCATTGGTCACCGTAGAAATTACAATACTACACTAGCTTCTTACTGTCTTGATGAAATCCTCGTTGACTGTTGGAACGGTTGGCAATGCACACAAATAAATCTCAGCAGTTAAAACCGGGATATCGTGACTGCAGAGTCTTTCTACCAGGTCTTAGTATCCTTAAAAGTAGGAAACTAGGACTAGGTTTCATCACTGTCTTTCCACCGGTGATTTGGCAACTGATTTATGTGGATCAGATAAATGCTACTCAGTCTGATGACCTCAAATAATTTTGAATCTACCATCAAACAGGCGCTTTCGTCACTTTTGACGGCCTAGAATGTCGCCAGCGCCTCCTCATGAACTTCTGAACATAACAACTGCGCGTTATTCACTAATCGCAGAAGTCCATGTCGCTCCAGTTCCAAAACAACTCTGACGCCGACACTATACACCGCTGACTGAGTTTGAGTAGTGAAAATGGAGCGGGAATCCGTTTTTTTATTTCCAACTTGTATTATCTCTTATGGCCCCACTGATTGAGCCGTCAATAATGGCTATACCTGCGCCGTAAATTTCGGCATAAAACAAGAGCGGTGCTGTGGAACGCATGCTATTGGCCGCGATTCACTTCAATTCTTTGGTAATGAAATAGCTACAGAAGCCTTCACTGGTCAGGGTGTTGCCTGCAACCTCTGTCCCATATGATGAAGTCAATAAAACTTGAACTTCTTAGTTTGAACAAGCAACTGGAAGGCTTAACGACAATATTTGCATTTTTCATTTGCACGAGGAAATGAACTAACCTCTGGTCGTCATCTTCTGTACTGTCCGTTGAATTGCTTGCCAACGATTCAACCTCGCACCGAGTTCCGCGTATTCTGTTCGACCAATAAATTCCTCTCTCAATATTCGACGGTACAGAAGATAATCGATGATCAAAACGGTTGATCAGAAGACGCTCGTAAAGGCTGGATTTGATACGGTGCCGACTGAATAACTATACAAGAAAATTGAATATTTCGCCTTGTTTGTTGCAGTAGCTGAAGTAAGAATAAAGATGCTTATTGCAGGTCATTTAAGGGAGATGATAAATCTTTTCAATGCATCAAACAAATTTCGACAATCTCAAAAATGATGCAGAAGGCCTCGACAGAATAAGTGCTGTCTGCATACCTGTTCAAGTCTTCCTGATGTTCGAGTACACCAGGTGAATGCATAATTGCATAATCGATCGCAACTTGCAATATTCCAGCTGGGACATGCATTCCGAAGGGTGAAACATAGTAGCGGAATAATCCTCAGGTTCTGTTGATCTTATCAAGTGTCTTAGAATCAGACTCCAATTGGACCTGTAAAAATGCATTCCTTAGGTGCATTTGAGAAAACACCAAGCTACGATTTGCGGTTTTTATAAAACTTTTCCGCCCGTCAGTCCTCACCGCACATCTCTTTAGTTACGGATCCGTCAACAAACTGTGATCATCCCAGATCCTAGGTAACTTAACGCCTCCCTTCACAACAAATACTGAAGTGTCCCATATTTTTGTCCCATTATGCGCAGCTTGAACACCAGCCATCAGGTTTCCGAGGGAACAGTTCCCACTTTCTCCCGGTTCGTGAGGTGCTATACGTCGTTTCAGGGGAAAAGTGGGTGCCATTATATTTCCAGTTTCGCTGGCTAAACGTTCATTTACCCTGCGTCGTTTGAATATTGGACAAACAAACTGAGCAGTTGGGTTTGATATGTCTTGCAGGAACAGCTGTCCTGATTACTGTCGAGTGGATGGACAGTTCAACTATCTGGAGGCCACTAATCCCCGGATGATTATGTTCCATCCTGACAGCAAAATTAGTACTCCGTGCATTACACTAATCAATCTCAGCCGGACACCAGGGGCCACGCGATATGGTAATGGTTCCAACCGAATGGAGTCGCTACTTCCTGAGTTCACAACAACCTTTTCATCACATCTCGTTTCGAATTTAAGACTACTCTGAACATGAGGTTGAGTTCCATAATTCAGTTGTAAATTATAAACAGAGGCAGACGGCTTAACAGCATTCATCTCTTTAACTTGACGCAGACGGCACTTTAAGCACTTACATACGTTCTTGGTAAGGCCGTACTGACCAAGTAAATGGCATACAGCACTATCAACTCCACCAGATGACCGTGATCGTAATTCAGCAAAAAAGAAACAATTATTCATCATCTCCGAATCGGGATTGACGGTTGGTAAGTAGGATGGCCGTGAAAACTTGTTCATCATTTGACTTATCCAGGCATTGCGCACGAACGCAAGTAAACAGTCAGAAGAACAATGAACAGCAAAACTCGCCGTCGTCTACTGCAAAGCGCATTCCGGAAGCCGGCCACGACCCGATCATGATGATCATTATGTTGCAAAAGAACGCATATCCAAAAATAATGACCACCAATGAAGCTATATCGATCATATCCAGCGTTGTCTATGAAAAGTTTAATGGTCCATGCCGTCCACCTCCTTCGACAGCTTTCTACTGACCACAAATTAACTCCAATAATCCCTTGTTACCATGCGTTCTTATGACATATCCTGTTCGCTATTATTATGACAAGAAAACGTGAAATGGTAATCGCCATGTTTCTCAGCGGTTACCACCAAACATTGCTCTCAACACAAATTATTAACTAATGGTCACAAAATTTAAGACAACACACAATCGTTGAAGTTACAATACAGATCAAGTGGCTGTATACCTCAGCAGCAACAATCAGTGTGTACAGTTAAACTATCTCTTGAATGCTTGAATTTGACCATTTCATACGGGTGTCCTCGGTAAGTCCAACAGAACAGCAAATGTACTTTGCTGTGACGCAAGTAGATAGATTGTAGAGAGAAGTGCAAACCGGTAAAACAATGCATACGACTGAGTATAGTTCGATAACTTGCGAAACTTGAGAGAGAGATATATGTTTATAAGGTGGGAATATATAGCACCAGGACCGTCTGAAACATTTTCGGAAACACTTCCAACAAATGGAATAACCACGGGATCCGCAGCATGCTAACATTCTTCCCGAATATTATGGTATCCACAGTTCATGGTAACATTTTGTAATTCATTTTTGTACGTTTTTGTATATACCGCTTCGTTAACTTTCATGTGTACGCCTGTTTAAAAGCACCATCATTTTTTGAACTCTGTCGGAAACTTGGATAAACGGGAGTAACTCTGCATCGTCGTCAAATTTCATTATTTATGCCGATTTTAAGGACGGTAAAGTGATTGCACGGTGAAGTATTTTAGTTCCGCGCATCGGTTGATATGTAGCACTCAACCTTCGTCTTCTCACGATGCATGTGGAATAATCCCGCGGTAGTCTTCTGAACCTGCTCTCTGACCCTGTCTTCCTCTTGTGTGGAGGCCCATAAAGTTCAACGGACCTCGACTCGTAAAAGCCCCTCTCCATTTTATTGATACGTCTTCCGGTTTATTTGCGCATATAACTTTTACAACTATCAGTTATGGTTACATCTCCTCTTTGGTTCTACCATATTTTGGTAATTTTTATCACTTGATTGATTGAGCGACTAAAATATCCGCGCTCTGCGGATGACAATAACGTTATTTACCTCCGCTAACGTCGGTAGATGTCTGCCTAACGAACTCCTAGAATGCATTGCTTTTTGCTTCGCCACTTATGACTTTCGTACGAATTGGCACGAGGCTTCTCTCAAAGAGAAAACGGTCGTTTTCGTACGGATCCATGTTCTTTTCACATTTTTCTGGAAATGCAAAAAATGCAATTTCGGACAAAGTATTGACAGTTCATCAATCGTAAATAAGCAGTGTTGATGAGAAAATTGGAATACATCGAATAAGTGCCAAAAGGCTAGTTTGGTGATGAAAACATTTCCTACCAGCTTCGCGAAAATAACCCATCATTGATGTTAGTCCACTGTCTCCAGTCTTATAAATACGCTCTGTGCAATTTTCGAGATGAAGTACGTTATCCTATAGCCTGAGAATGCTCAGTGTTGTGATATGTTAAGGATGTCGTCGGAATGGAAGTATACGACCATACAATGTTGACATTGCATTTCAACAAGAACACTAACACATTTGATAGTGAAACATGTATGACAACGTTTCCAGCTTCCTTGTCTATACGACATTTATACTATTCTCTCCTCCTTTGTAGGATTCCAGGTAGATCCTGGTCGACGAAACGTTGTTCTTATAAATGGTTGAAAATGACACTATGCTATGGTCGTTACGGTCTACGGTGTATATGAGAACTATGTCCCCACTCTATCAGCGAGAATCTTCAGACGTTAATTCTATTTACTCGCACTGCATTGTTTCTCAATTAGATTGTAGTTGTCGGAGTGGCGCTTCACTGCGAAACAGCTATAACAATACGGGAAATCACATGATGGATATCTAACGGTGGGCAGTCAGTCATCGAGAGGAATATCTCCATGTCTCTAATCGCCAGTCAACTACTGGTTGGTTGAAACGCCAGGTATCTATCGCGGTGCAGAAAACACTCCGATCAACATGACAATCAACGGCAATCAAAAATGATGATTACCATGTACCGCAAACGCTTCAAGTACGAGTTTCTCATCGTATTCCGCATGTGTTCGTTTTCCATGTTGTTAGTGGTGAGAGTCATTCGCAAGGAGCAGCTGACAACGCGCACGCATACTACATCCTCAGACAGTCTTCGGGCGGAAATCGGAAGATTGCGGTGGTTTCGAACGGCATACGCGTGCAATGTGGCCAATTTTCCCACAACTATGGCACGTCGACTGTTTGTGACGGCAATCCGTCACAGCTTCATGTTTTTCACCGCAACGATAACACGTGAATGTACGAGTAGGATTATCATTTGACTTCAGCGGAGATGTATTCTCTGTGATCAGTTGTAAAGTTTCTGGGGCCGGAAATGGTTGTTGTAAAGTGAGCTGTTCTGTTATGTTCTCCCGTTGCCTCGCAATGGAATATACACGGTCGCAGTTTAGTTTTGCGTTCCCTTCGGATAACAGTCGCTCCCTAATTTTAGTGTGTCCTGGACACCCACTGGTAAAGCACCAACTCGCCTATCGTTTCTTCAAACTTCATGGGTGCAACATCCTCATAACGACAGTCGGGAATGGCCTGCTGGACACACTTTCCCTCGAGCTTTGATGAAGTTGATGACACGTGTTGACACAACCTCCACAGGTCATCTAGTGTTGCCAGGGCATCAGGCAAGGACGTTCTGTCATATACACGAAGTGCGTCGAAATGACGTTGACCTTCAGGTCCCAGATGCTGTCTGAGTAATTTAATTTTTTGTGATTCTGTGAGGCTGATGGCGGATTTAATGTTATGAGCAGTTCCAGATAATCCTCGAAAGATTGTTTCCAGCGCGTCCATACAGATAGTGAGTGTTTTAAACCAGCATCTCCATAAATAATCTGGGGGTATTGATGAATTATTCCTCACTATTGGATAATTGTCCAATTCGCGTCCGCCAAATGTTATGATCCGGAACACTCGTTAAACCGCGAGCTGTGACACATAGTCAGACCGCATTAGAATGAGAACACGTGACGGATAATAGCGCGTAGCTTTATCGAACACGAGAGAATGAATCATATCAACGATCAGGCATAGATAAGACAAGCAGACGCCAATCGATTGTGTGGGTAACACGATTGGTATCGTTCGGGGACAGGGTGAGAGAGAGCGGGACACACACACGTGTACGGGTAGACGGATGACGTGCGGACAACGGCAGACGTGGCTGCCACAGATACTATGTTACCTCAAATGTGAATCAACCGAGTACACAAATTATTCAGCAAAGGACTTCAAGACTGGACAACTAAGCACGTGTTCACAAACAGCCACAAGTCAATGGGAAGCGGCCTCATTAAACAGTCAAGTACAGATGAAGATATGAACGCACCAAACAAAACCAAGAAGGAAGTTTCAATAGACGAACAATGGTAGGTATAAGAAAGAAGAGAACGAACGCTTTATGCGCGGTTTTGGCACAAAATTCGTCGTGATCATATACTCTACATTGCAAAGACAAATAGAGACAAATTGAGGATAGGCTTTTGTACGAACAACCCAAACATACCTCACCGGAATTCATCGTTCCGCATCATACCAGACAAAAGACGAAGAAATTATCAGACGGAGTTTAACAGGTGTAACATAGAACATACGTGGATGAACCTTTGAGGGGGTATGGCTGGGTCGGATTTTCATATGACTGAACCCCGAAAATCGTCACGTTTTGACTGGCTTCACACAGTGGCTTGATCTGCAAACAAAAAATAAATCCTAATAAATCACGCATGTCTTCATTACAAGCTAGGTTCATTACACCACTATAATTTCGGGAACTATTCTGTACATCTGACCACAGGCAATCCAGTTAAATGCGCAGACATTTACAATGGTATAGAGTTCTGGTGTTTCAAACTATGAAGAGCGTCTAAGATCGCTAAAGTTATCCCCATTTTGTAAACAAGAGCTTAAGGGAGATCTTATCGAGATGTACATAATTACTTGATGAGCCGGCACAGGTGCTGTAGCCTGTTTGGTTGTGAACGTCCACGGTTTCACAAACGAAGAAAACAGAACGAAGGTTGGCTACTCGATTTAACTTTTCACGGACATAGTGGCAAGTTCGTGGAATAGATTGCCTTCAAAGCTTTTTGGGCCGCAGGCCTAATGACATTCAAGCGTGAACTAAACATATGTTGGTATTACATGTTTCCTGTTTTGTCCAAGTGTGAGTAGGACTTTAGTATTTTCCTTCGGGATTAACCGGACTGCAGCGTCCTTTTTTGATTATTTGACCTATCTGCATTAACAGAAGACGCAGTCTGGCAAATCTGCGGTTCGTACCAATCAGGCACCAGTCAGGCTAGGGTAATTCGACACGGCGGGTATTATAGCCGCCCACGCTTAACTAAAAGAAGGTTTGCTCGATCTTCGGCTGCATTACCAGCAAAAATGCTTCCAGATTGCCGGGACGAACTGCTACCGCAAGACTGACTCAAAGCTGCATATCAACAGGAGCGCGTTTATCTGCAGCAAACCTTACTATCTCCATTCTCTTGATAGGTCAACCACCTGCAGAACTGAGTGGTCCTGAAGGAATGATCTACAACGCTGGTACAAACCACCACTCTTCCTCCCTATCCAGTTTCTTCCCTTCAAGGGAGGTCTGCCAAAAATACCTCATTCCCAGGTTCCACAAACCCATGAGCTTGCCGGATTTGTCTCCGGCATTTCGAAACACTCGTGCTTGGATTGTCCCCCACGACATTTCCCCCGGGTGGATTGCGACATTTTTTGTCGGGTTTTCCTCCAACTTAAAATATCGCACAATCTTTCGTAGGTGAAAAACGTCCAACAATTTTTCTGTAGGACGGAAAGCGAAACCGATTGGAAAGACGTTGGTCTTGGATCAACGGAAGCGAACGAAGCGCCCCTCAAAAAGGCTCCCATACGCTCCAGTTGTAATGAAGCAGCCGCCACTGGCAAAGATGACATGCGACATTCTGTCGCTGTCCGCATTTTCCTCGTTGATACTAAGACTTCCCCCTCATACTCCGCCTCGTGCTCTTCTGCCTCTAATCATACCCAGCAGAATGAGAAGATAGCCTTTAACTGCTTGTTTACCCCCTGTCCGAACGTTTCAGACGAACTATCAGAATCGGAAGAGTTGGTTCACGAGATTAGCCTTCACATTTTAGCGCTCCCAGGGACTTTGATCTCCACGGATATCCCTGACAACGAGTTGCACTTTCCTGGGTGATCACTCTACCGGAGACATCTTCCGTGAACGTATGGGAGGCTCTGTTGTCTTTCCAGGCCCAGAATCTCCCTGTGCCGACTGTCGTGGAAAAATTCAATTCCCCAAATAAGCGTGATGCACCCCGGCCAGGACTCCAGCTTCGTGGTCGTGACACGTTCCTTCTCGGAGTTGTGCACCACACATTGCCATGTAGTGCGTCCGATGCCGAGGCCATTGTTCCCGCCTCAAACGGTTTCCTCCTAAAGCAGTGTTTCTCCCATCTTCTTAGTATGGGTGATTTCAACGCACCCAAACTCAATGCGATACCAACATCATACGAAGACTCTGACCTCCGACTTCCGAAATCCCTGGCAACGATGAATGAGAAAGACTGAGCACAACACGTCAAACAATCTGCAAGGCATCGTCTAGGACAAACACTCTTTGCTTGGTCTGGCTATTACGCATGAGGCACATCCGGTAGGTAGGTTGGTCGTTAAACCACTGCTGGGGCAAAGTGACCATTCGCTACTAGTTTTTCATGTTCTTTTTCTGATATGAAATAGGTGCAACCGATGCTTCAGTTCAAAACTTCCAAAAAACAGACGTTAACGCAGAATGGACGTACTTAATTATATTCAGCATCGAGTCGGTGAAACTAAACTATCGCTGTTGTAAAGATTTCATTCACGAGGCTGACATGGCATTTGTTCCTCGTAAATCGTTCAGGTCTTCTGGCCCGCCGCTGCCACAGAACATACGCCGCTTTATTGACGTGCGTTCTCGCCTGTTCTCTGAACAAGAGGTAGTGATGAACCGGAGGATCTGGGAGCCCCTCATGATTAACGAGACAGGTACAAACGGAAAGTTTGGTAGCATACACACCAGGCAGGAACGAAAAATCCTGCTGGTAACTTGCGAAAATAACAACGTTCTGTACAAGCATACGCGCCGCCGCTGATAAATAAACCCTCGGCGGTTCCTCCGCGGTTACCCGATGAGGAAACCTCTTCCAGTTCAGAAGTCGTTGCCGAGGTATCCAAGAAGTGTTCTTCTGCTTTCTGCAGTGTGCTTCTGCCGAACGAGCTTCCGATTCCCTCACGACGGATCTTTCAATATCCAATCATGACCACTGACTTCTATGGGCCTGATGTTCGGGGTCTCTGAGCTAGGGTCAGTCCTTACAGCACGAAGTGACCATATGCGATCTCTCATAGGACCCTCAGAGAAACGGTCCTCGGCTTGACGACATTTCGGACGGACATCCTCCCACAGGCATAGAAAGAGTCCACTGTCACACCTATATTTAAAGCGGGCGATCGACACACTTTTGAATGCCATCGGCCGGTAAGCCACACTAGAAACACACGCAAGATAATGCAGGGCCCATTAAAAAACGCCATTATTGAGCGATCCCACCTAAGCTAATATTTACTGTGCTAGTCAGCACGGCTTCACTCCTGGCAGGTCGTGTGTACCCGAAATGATAATCTTCATAAATGACCTGAGAGAGGTCAAACCCGTTTCCATTCCATATGCTGTCTTCTTTGATTTCGCAAAGGCCTTTGAACCTGTCCCACACGGCCCTTCTGTGCATAGACTGGGTTATGCGTTGGACCACCTGTTCCCATAGCAACGGAGCGGATGGGATCGTTTTCCGTCTCCCCGGATCTCCGCCAGAGTCCCCCAAGGATCCATGCTGCGTCCACTGTCTGTCTCTTATACAGACCGACGTCCTTCTTGGTCTTATACCTAGTTACAACCGCCTTAATTTTGACGAATTGAGAGTTTGGAATGTTCGTGATCACACTGCATTCCACATTGACCCTGGTCAAACTAAGTGCTGCCCTATGTCGCGCAGAGGAGAATCCCCGAACATATTTGTGATGCATGGCGCACATAGTGCAACAGGTGTCGTGAAAGTTGACCTAAAAAAGTACCTGGGAATTTGGCTGGCGTCTGGCCCATCCTTCTTACTACCAGATGGCTGCTAGACTGAGATTTGGAACTCTTTTGATGATGGGAGTAGCCTTTCCTCTTATTGGCAGGCATGATTCACAAAGGCTTTACGGGTTCTAAATAACAACTCACTGTTTGCGTATGCTAATTTTTTCTCCCCCCCCCCCCCCCCCCCCTCCCCCCCCTCCCCCGCCCCCCCCCCCCCCCCCCCCCCCTGGTTGTGTACCCGACCGGGAAAGACATACAACATACAGAGCGCTAAACGTGTCAAACGCGTAGCAACCAAAATGACCACTGGACTGAGACATTTCCCGTACAAATCTCAACTTGAAATTTTCGATGTCTACTCATTTGAATTCCGAAGACTCCTCAGTGACTCAACTTGAACACATACTTTATTCTGAATGGGATTGGTGCAGTAATACCTTACCTCAATTGGCAATTCTAATTGAAGAGGTTACAGCAAGAGGCACTACAAGGCCCATTTCCGAACCCTTCATAGCCCACAGTTCTCTTCTTGCAGAGCTATCAATTGATGGAATGAGCTTCCTTCCAAGTTTGTTACGTGTTTTTGTTGTTAGATTACTGCTTGCCTAATACACTGGTAGAGTGGCAAGTTGCTCTGTCCTCGGTACCACTTGTGATCCCCAGAAGCTGTGTTACACCCCGTTTGAGACGACTACCCTTCAGGTCAACAGAAGCCCGCTGGATAAAGAAACAGACAAACTGACCGAATCCGGGTGATCCGAGCCTCCAGTACGAGCCCATATACAAATCGCTTGATAAATCAAATCATGGAACATGCGTCGTCTCCTAGACTTACGTTCCCCTCTTCTTTCTAGGCAGAAACTAACATGGCAAGCCGGAGGATCTAAACGCCTTCCGCTCCGTACGAAACAGGTGCAAGCGGGAAATCCGTCAACACACCCAACGGATACAGTCAAAGATCCTGCTAGTAGCCCGCGAGAATAAGAATTTTCTCTTCAAGTACATGCGCCGCCAAAGAAAAACTAAGCCCTCGGCGCTTTCTCTGCGGCTTCCCGACGGGGAAACCTCCTCCAACCCCCAGGTGGTTGCTGAGACGTTCAGAGAATATTATTCAGCAGTTTACAATGTGGTCCCGCCAAACTGGCATCCGATTCTCCCGCGGAGAAATTTCCAATGCTCACTCCTAACAGCAAATTCTCTGTGCTCGACGTTCAAGATCCCTCGCTTAAGATCAATCCTTATAGCAATGACCAGACGGGATCCATCCTCGGATCCTCAAAGAAGCGGCCCTTGGTTTGGCGATGCCCCTCCATGGTCTGTTTAAACAGACACTTCGGACCAGCACTCTTCCGGAGGCATGGAAAGAGGCCATTGTCACACCTATTATTTAAGGCAGGCGATCGTCACTCCCCTGCTAGTTACCGGCCGATCAGCCTTACCAGCATCCCGTGCAAGGTAATGGAAGCGTCTGTTAAAACGCGCCATCCTTAAGCATTTCTTCTCCAATAACCTTTTCTCCTCTACCCAGCATGGCTTTCTTCCCGACCGGTCATGCATAACGAATATGCTAATCTTTATGGATAGCCTGACAGACGCCAAAGACAATGGCCATATCTCGGATGCTATCTTCTTCGACTTTGCCAAAGCCTTTGACCGTGTCCCACACGGTCCTCTTGTACATAAACTAGAGGCTTATGGCATCCAAGGTGAGGTTCTCCGCTGGATTGCATCCTTTCTTGGCAACAGGACTTTCAGAGTAAAAACCGGATCGGACCTCTTCTTCTCCGATCTCCGCTGGAGTTCCTCAAGGATCCGTACTCGGTCCGTTATTGTTTTAATATATATCAACGATCTTCCTGACCTTATTTCTAGCAACGCCCTCCTTTATGCTGATGATTTAAAAATCTGGAATGCTTGTGATCCCAGTGCATTACAGATTGACCTTGACCGTATTAAGTGCTGGTCAGATGACTGGAGTCTCCCTCTAAACGACAGCAGGTGAGCGGTGCTACACCCAGTTTTCAATGACTGCCTTTCAGGTCAACAGAAAACCGCTGATATCGAAACGGACAAACTGACTGGATCCGGGTGAATTGGGTCCCCAACCTCGAACCCGTGAACAAATCGCTGAAATCGCTGGGTGACCTGAGTCGCCAACCTCGAACCCGCGAACCAATCGCTTAACCGCTGATTTACTTAATATTGAGATCGAAATTATTTCTACTTTTACCACGGTCTCCAAAGTACATTCCCGGTGTTCGGCTGCCATTCTCAGGCACCTTCGCCTTTTACGTTCCCGAAAGTAATACTACGGTTGCTTTTTAATAACCAATTTTTATTGCTGTTGTTTAAGTCATTACCATTTACTTGGCGGGTTGCGCGCAGTGTTCACGTTTTGTTGGTCAGTATTTCGTTGCTGTTATCCCGTTAGACACGATGGGAGCGTATAAGTTCATACAAGAACTTTATCGACACAAACAGTCAGACGTTATGCGCTTCATTAGGCGTATGCGATGTTGGGAATACAGGCAAACTAATGCGATCGTTCGTGCGAGCCGACCTTCCCGCCCTGATAGGGCAAGACGTCTCGGTTATAAGGCGAAACAAGGGTTCGTGATTTATCGGATACGCATCCGCCGTGGTAATCGTAAGCGACCTGTCCCAAAGGGTGCAACGTACGGAAAACCGACAAACGAGGGAGTAAACCAGTTGAAAAACCAACGGTCAATACAGGCTGTAGCTGAGGTGAGTTGAATGATTCAACAGTGATGGTTTTTAGGAACGTGTTGGCCGCAAATGTGGTGCGCTGCGGGTTCTGAACTCCTATTGGGTGGGAGAAGATAGTACCTTCAAGTATTACGAAGTCATTTGCGTCGATCCCTTCCACAAAGCTATCCGACGTGACCCCGGTGTTCGGTGGATTTGCAAAGCTCATCAAAAGCACCGCGAGATGCGAGGTCTGACATCAGCGAGCAAAAAGTCTCGTGGCCTTGGCCATGGTCACAAGTTCCACAAAACAATTGGTGGTTCCCGTCGTGCAGCCTGGAAACGCGTCAACGAGGTCCCCATGCGCCGCAAGCGTTGATTGTATCTAAACTATTTCCAGGATTAAATTGGTCATTATCTACCTTTCTTTTTGAATGCTCTAACCCGCGGAACACCATCAAGGAAAATTAGCTGTTTTCGTAGTTTTGTCCGGAGTTTTTTCGGTGGGTTTAACTAGCTCGCTAATTTTGTTCTGACATGCGTCTAATCGGTCCTTCTCGCCGCGTTTCTATGAATAAGGCTATGAAGTAGTTCATATGTGCAAGGTTCAACTGGAACCGACGCAGACGCCATTTCATGGACTTTCGATGAGCGGTGGTGTTGTAGATGGGGGTCGTTTAACGTAGTTGCTTTCAACACGCACGTTTTTAGATGCTTGACATCAATGCGATGGTCTACGTACGTTTCATTTTACCTGTTTCTATGTTGGAGGGTATGTAGTGTTTCCGTTTATTTATTTGCTTGGTCTAGTCAAATCACCATGATGTTGACGGTTTGATCTGGTCTGCTTGGATCTTCGCTGCGTCCGCCCAACCTTGAGTGAACCGGCGTGTAATTTCACGTAATTCAATCTCATCGTTATGCCCCCAATGTAGTACCCTCGTTGCTAGTATAATTGCGATTTGTTTGTCGGCTGATCACACCTAGCCTGCCTGAAATGTCATTGTGTATGCAGATTTTTGCGTGCTCGCTTATGCGTTCTGACTTGCAGTCAATATGGCTTGAGTGATCTTTGAGTCGTCAATGTGATGATTCATCAAGGCCCCTCAATTTTGAGTATCGGGGCATCTGCTATTCCAAGGGAATCCCTAGCTGTCGATTGTCTTTGTGTCCAGAAATCGCCCTCTTGGATGTGTTTTCGTTAGTACGCTGGGTATGGTCCGGCCTGATCATCGCGCGACTTCTATAGAATGGAGCCAATGGCCAGCAAACGTTCGTGCCGGTAGTTTCGAATCAGAAATTTCCATATTTGTTAACTTGCCTACCGGTTTATAGACTAGGACGTTCCTTCAGCAATCACTCAAACTCAGCGGGTCTTCCTTTTTTTTTGAAGGACCCATATAGGACTTGCTGTAAATGTTGCTTCCCAGGAACTCCGGTGCAGTTTTTAGGCATCACTCATTTTTACACTGAAGAGGGTGAGTAAAGTGATTGGTGAACGTAATCTAATAGCCGAAGGCTTGCTTGTACAGTTCCACCATCTCCATAAAGTGAACTACTCCGTCTCGGGCAACTGCCATCATTTTGGTACTGAATAGGCTTAGTTTTTAGGTGCATTCTGAGTTGCGTGCCGTTGTTCGTGAAGCGTAAGTTCTCGTAGTCCGTGGCCAGCAATGTTACTCAACTACCTCACAACCATCAGATTGAAGCTTCGATTTAGAAAAGACAAAAGTGGATGGAAATTTTGAAGCCACAAAGTACATCCAGAAGTACTTTGTCAAGATTTTTTCTGTTAAGAATGTTTAAAGCACGTGCGAGGTTTCTGGACTGCGGACAAATGCTGCATCGCTGGGAAGGCCTGCTGATGGTCAGGTTGGTTCAATATCTTGTCTAACTGCTCGCCAGTCTCTCTTATGCGATCCGCTTGTCTTAAGTGACGCTTAAGCGAGGATTAACCCAAGTGCTCAGTAAATCACAAGCAGGCGGTGTTTACTGTGTTGCCTAAGGCACCGCGAAGAGCGTGCGCAACATAGTGATACCATCACTACTGTTTGTGTTGACTTTCATGGCTGTCTACGATCGAATGTTTTGACTCAGAAAACACCTCTGGCGTAAGAAACCCTGGTCGCCATTCAGTTGGTTGATCCACATGCCTGTGTTCCAGGTTGAAAAGCAGTGCTTTCTTGATGACACTTCATCCCACCGTTCATATGCGTGGCTTCAGTGACTCACAACCACCTTGACACAGGCTACTTGTACACTTAGTAAGCTTATTTATATCGCAATGTCCACTGAGAAAAGTTGTAGATCCGCATTGTGCTCAGTTTTATTTAGCGAACCGTCCTGGTTGCCCATGTAGCAGGCGACGACATTGGTATCAACCAAACTTGATCTGGAGATCCCCCCGCACTTCCTTGCTAGTTCGGATAACGAGGCCTATTCCGAAGCATCAGTGCTGACTACGTGACAACCGTATGTCTGTTATCTGAAGTGTACCTGTCTGAATTTCAGCGACCTGACTGTATCCAACCGGTATGAGACAGCATGTCGTCTAGCAGAAAATGTTTCACTTTGTTTAGACTAATAATGTCTTGTTTCCAGTTCGTCAGACGTATGCTCGTCTATCACTGAAGTGAATGTTAGCCACTTGTAACACTGTTGTTTTGTCTACAGCACTGAGACGTTTCCCAATTCTCGCTCGAAGATCCTTCTCCTGATTTAAAAGCTAGAAATCCAGATGGGTAAATGTGAGGTTTATCAGTGTTCAGGTTGTAGGCGGGTATTCTTTGAGTGCACTTTTCGAGTTTAGTCCTATTCACAAGGCAACAGGAGAAATAGAGTTTGCAACGATGCGAAGGCCGACAAACTGGTTTCCTTTACTGTTCGCCATGCTCCCCCTAGGTTACCTAATAGGTTTGTTATAGGTACCAACGATGGGTTTCTCAAAGTATCGTGATACCCATGGGTGAAAGTTCGCAAGTTAATCATTTGTGACCGCTGTCAACCAGTGACCAATGAGTTTTCCTGCTTTCTTCAGATGTTAACTGTTTGGGACTGTTAGGTACCCTTCTCGCATCCATGAGAGATGGTGATGACGTGAATCAGGCTTCATACAGAATTCGAACCCGAACATCTTACAGACCTTCAAACAGTGTGGGAATTTTAATTTGCTGTGCTTATATCGGGGTGACGTATAGTACTTAACCTGCCGCCCTTGGCTTATCACGGAGGGCACCGTTCTGCGTCACCGAAACGAAAAATTGATCGCATCAACGATAGCGTATGTTAGACAACCCTTACTAGGCTTGTCAGCAAATCTCTGAAAAGGCTGATTGTGACGTGGGTTTGTTTCACGCCCTTGGCTCGATCAAGTGTCGATCGACAAGGGCAGAGAAATTATAGCAGACCTAATAAATTGCCCCGATTACATCGAACTTGGTGGTCTTTTGGACTGTCTCCGTCGTCGGTCACTATGCTCATTTATATGTTGCATCCATCTGACTTTTCAGTCCTTTGGATGGAGCGTACAAACGCGCTAACGCCGTTCTTTCGGTACTCCCGGTTTGAGTTGGATGTGGAACTGATGCGTTATCCGAAAGACGCCAGTTCTGTCACGCTGACTTGCACTAGTCGGAGGTGGACCTTCTCTTATACACAGATTGTTCTTGGATGTGTGGATCGGAAGTCTTGGTTGGCGGCATCCGAAACGGATTAGCCTGTCACAGTGACCGAAGCCAGAGGACGCCTGCGCTTCAAACCATCACCCCAAGTGGCTTGCGCTGCACCACTTGTGGTTCCACTCACACACCACGTATCCGGTGTAAACCCGAAGGAATAAGACCAGTAGGTGTGTGAGTGAGGCCTTTGTGTCCAGCCGGCCAATGCTAGTTAGCCAATTGAATGGCTAGCAGGAAAAGGAAACTCTTCTCTCGGAAAATAAACAGAGAGAGACTACAATGACAAGATTTAAACT
>LOND01000844.1:77862-92079 GCA_014220965.1 Paragonimus kellicotti | reverse complement strand
CTTCGTTCTAACCTCACACGCGCCTTGCCTCAAATGCCTCCCTCGTTATCCTACCGTCTACATCACGCATTCAGGTAGTCCTGGATCACTGATGCGGGGTTCGAAGATGGAGTACTAGAATGTTGTGCACAAATGCAAAGACAAGATCTCCAGGTGATTGTTCTACTCGTTACGGCCACTAGCCACAAGTTGTCAGTGACATTGCCTAGTACGTCCACAGAATTCCTCCCACCAACAGTCATTGGTTGGCGGCATCCGAAACGGATTAGCCTGTCACAGTGACCGAAGCCAGAGGACGCCTGCGCTTCAAACCATCACCCCAAGTGGCTTGCGCTGCACCACTTGTGGTTCCACTCACACACCACGTATCCGGTGTAAACCCGAAGGAATAAGACCAGTAGGTGTGTGAGTGAGGCCTTTGTGTCCAGCCGGCCAATGCTGGTTAGCCAATTGAATGGCTAGCAGGAAAAGGAAACCCTTCTCTCGGAAAATAAACAGAGAGAGACTACAATGACAAGATCTAAACTGAGAAGAAAGATATGTAAAATGTAATACAAGAAGCATTTCAGTATACGAGTGTATGTTCCTGCATTCCAGAGAGGATAAGAATGAAAAACAGGATTCAGAGTGGACTACGAAAAGAACAGGCAAACCATTCATCATACAATACACCAACAAAGCTGAAGATAAGAATGGGTAGAAGACCGCAGACACCCAGGTTTCTGAAAAGAAGCGGATTAGTTGCCAAACGACCATATTCTTGGTCGATGCAATCAGTAACAGAGATGCTGACAGATATACTGTCATGACCTACCTCAGCCTATCGTACTCGTCGTCTCTTCGCCGACGGTGCACTATGAGTACGCTGGTGACCTACTAATCCGAGGCGGCCAGCGCATTCACGGCCGCACACATCGCAACGCCATATAGTCATGTCACCACGACCTATGGCACCGATGGTTCCTTTGCGTACCGCGCGCTTCCGTTCTCGGCCGCGTAATAACTGCTCGTTGAACTCGCGGACGTTCGTCCGAATCGTATTCCTCCAGACCGTCCGGTTCAACGCTAAGTCTTCCCAACATCTGAAATCAATTTTACAACGTGAAAGACTCACCTGCACAGCATCCTGGTATCTCCGCTTTTGACCACCAGGATTTCGCTTACCTGATCCTGTCCATACAGAAGCTGCTCGGCAATACGGCATCGTCATCGACGGACGACCCAGCCAACGAAGCTGATTAGCATCGACATGCTTCCATCTACATAACCTCTCGCGCGAATACTCGTGTTCGGAACCATGTGCACACCGAATACCAAGATGCGTTTTAGACATTGCAATGAAAGGCGGACTAGATGGTGCACGTTCCGCGTTAACAATGTCCACGCATGTTTCACTGCGCACAGGCAATTCATAGGACTTACACACATGAGCGGTAGGCAAGAGCTAGGTCGCTCAGCTGTGGTTTTCCACACGTCTTTCAAGGGACGTCCGAACGCAACACTAGGCCTCTGCCACACGAATCTCTCAATCGCGGCCACGGACAGATCGGTGGACAAATTGCTACCCAAGTAGCAAAAATCCGCGCAGCTATCGACAACGGCTCCATTGATGCGAATTTGGGGTGAAGGTGAACAGACAGCACCTTCGCCCGGAGAAGGCTGAAAGAAAGAAAATGTCTTACCTGTGTTGATATATCCCAATCCAAAAAAACCTTGGGGATGCCCGCGTTCGCGAAAAAAAGCCCCGTGGGTCAGTCGCTGGTAGTTCGGTTCCTCCCGCTGTTTGTTCTGCGGAATTAGGCCGCCCGCTGTTCATCCTGTGAAATAAGGAAAAAGGGGCATTGTTTTGGGCAATCATTGGAAGGGTTATGTTTTAAAAAACCGGGGGTTGGGGAAAAATCCTTTCTTCCCTTTTTTATCGACCAAAGTCGAAGTCAGCACAGCCCACCGGATCAAAACAACACACAAGCCTGACCA
Organism: Paragonimus kellicotti; assembly: GCA_014220965.1. NCBI lineage: Eukaryota > Metazoa > Platyhelminthes > Trematoda > Plagiorchiida > Troglotrematidae > Paragonimus > Paragonimus kellicotti. The sequence continues at coordinate 90,102 of LOND01000844.1, read as the reverse complement.
CCACGCCAAGGTAGCAGAAAAGGTCAGTCTTACTGTTCAGCGGGCCATCACAGGCTGCCTTCAAGTGGTCGGAAATGCAGGCGGGACTGTTGTACATTACTGTCATTGTATGGAAGAAACCGAAGCAAGTATGCGATGGAGGAAGCTTCTGTTGGAAGAGGTAGAAAAGCTCAGTTCCAAAGGTAAACTTGGATGATTGCATGAGGGCCGCTTACGTTAGCTCACTGATGTGTAGGTTGTGATGAGATGACTCGGAACTGTCGTTAGAAAAATGAGGTGCAGCGCGAACGTCTGCCAAACATGATATCCAAGAGTCGTACCTCCTTAAGAAAGCTCACGGAAAAACTGGAAGGGTTGTGGGAACGGTAATTCACTTTTACCTGTTGCGCTTGACAGTTTTGCAGTACGATGTGCACCAATACATGGATGTGTAGTTATGTTGTGTACGCGTGTGTGCATGCTCTTTTGAAAACTGAACTAATTACAATGGCTAATGTTTTAATAGTGTGTAAATTTCCAGTCTGACGAGTGCTGAGTTAGTCCGCGTCGAGGGATCCTGAAAAAGTCATCTACCTGGGCAGTATGCAGAACTTTCTTTGCGCACATCTGTATGAGTCCTGCCTGATGGTTAATAAGCCGTCACTCATCAGGATTGAGATATGGGTTTTCGAACTTCACCAAGGCTAATGACTACTGAGCCACCCGCAGACTTTGACTCGTGCCATTTTTAATTTATTGGCTTCATCGCGTAAAGGCAGTGCGAATACTGTTTGGCATTTTATGGTTTGTACTTGTATAGACGTTTAAGGATTGGACGTGATTTCCATTTGGCGTTAAACTTTGCTGTCGCTTGCCGTTACACTGTTCGATCCTGCTTTTCCCGCATATGCTGCCATTTGGTATTCTCGGTATGACACGGCAGCTTCCAGCTTGTCCCGCAACTCAAACAGACCAACAAATTGACAGCGTTTGCAGAATCTTCTGTCTGATTCATTTGGTCTGTTTTTGAATGCATCTGGTCAACATACGTACGTATAAAAAGTAGCTAGTTTTCCTTACTTGAAAGAATCAACTTCCGACAACCGTTTTCGGTCCTCCTGATCGAACTTAGACAACTACGAGAGGTTTGTTTTATTTATATACAGTGCCAGGATGTGATAATTCAGGTTGTTGATAATCTTGAAAAACTCGTAAACGATGATCTAGTTTGGTTGTAGTGCATTCTTTGTGAATGAAACACGGTATTTATTCGTACTGGGATGGTTGCTGAGTTTACGGTTGAGTGGAATGGTTTACGAAAACTTAGCTTCGAGGGTTGCATGACATACGCAAACTGGTTTTTGGACGCTCACTTTTGGTTCGTAAAGTTTGTTTGCAATGGTCTTATCTGTCTAATGGAGGATTAACAGCTAATTATGACCCACGGTGTGATCAGGTGCAAGTATCACGTCTGCTAGCTCAACTTGCATGCAGGATCAAGCACATGACAATCAAGGACGTGAAGCCTAGTATTACCTTGATCTATGTTGGCGAAAGATAGCGAAGAATTCTAGCATTTTACTTTGATTATGATGTGCCTGGACCAGTCCGTCATCAAAAACAACAAAACACCAGTGGTTCACGCTGATATTCAACTGCCATATCACCATGAAAATGGATAAGGGGGAACTAACTGCTAAAGACAACTGTCTATACTCTGACCTTTAACAGCATGATGCCTGTACGTTGCAACACGAACAACCGGTCTACGAATGAGGACAAGGCGTCATCAGCTTCCCCTGTCCCGCGTCATTAAGTGCACTTACATCACGCACAACTCGGTGAAACAACGACAGCGCTACTAAGCTCAACAAGCCGCCATCTCACTCAAAGTATCCAGCCACTGACTGTGGGAGTCGCAAGTGGCGGACGACGAACCGGATCTACGGTGATCAGCCCCTTGGTGAAGGACTTAAGTTATCCATGTGGGGTAATCATCTTTCCCCGTAGTACTTCATGCCAATCGCCCACAGCATGGGCAGAGTGCTTGGTATAGCAGACGACTGCCTGACATTCTTAGCACACAACTTGCCCATACAAATCTGTGCAACCTTAAAGATTGAACAAAAGAACTCGCTTGACAATCACAACTTAAACTTGTTACCTATCCGTCAGTCACCGGATGCGTGCGATTGAACAATAGTGATCCTCTGTCGGAAGCAGAAGTCGCCTTGGGACTTGAGTCGTTGAAACGTAAGAAGAATTTTGGACCAGATTTTTCGTCTGTTTTCAAGGTTGATGGGGAGAGGTTGATATCAGAACTGGCAAAAACTTCCTCAGGCGGTCTAATAAACTACAGAGATACCTCAGGGGAAGTGCTTATCAACAGTAACTCCCGTTTTAGGAAGCAGCCACTGAGGCATCAGTCTAGTGTTCGTTCCGTCCAATTTACTCACTGACACATTATGTCGACTCACTAAGCCCAAGGAATGTCAGATTTCGAATCAGTGAAGTGTGTTGATCTCATTTCTACCGTGTGATTAATCTTAGAACATCAGCACTCTTACAATCAGCTGTCGGTTGTGACCTTTTTGGACATGAAGTCTGCTTTCGTTTCGACTTCTGGTAGCATCATCTAGAGCTGCGTCCTTTGCAAAATGGTTCCAGCGGAATACGTGAATCTGTCAAGATCACTAGGCCACATTTGCAAGCAGGGTGAGAGTTTATGGGCAACTACATCGGACGTTCATCGCTTCCAGCGATGTCTGCCAGGGTCGTCAAATCCTTCCCTTCCTGTTCGCTTGTGTCATGGACGACATTCTGGGATGTGCGCTTGTAGAGTTCAACGAGCTTGACTTTGGGTTACTTCCTGGCGCTAGATTGACCGATATGGTGTATTCGGATGACTTCGTCTTGTTCAACCCTTCTGCCGCAGACATGCTGAACTAAGTGAGTGACCGGGCTGGTTTGTATGGAATGCGCTTCGCACCTTCAAAGTGCAAGAGTGTTGCTTCAAGACTGGGACATTTCCACTCCTACTTTCTTTATTGCAGACATCCGCTTGAAACTGGGAACAGTCTTATTTACGTGGGGAGCACAACGAGACTGGACCTTGACGTGGTGTGACGGCTTGCGCATCTCGATGACCTATTGGGCTAAACTGGACGGTGTGGCCACCACACCGATAGAGTCACTCACCAGGCAGGCCAATGGGTAGAGGTCTGACAAACCAGTCTCCTGGTCCTCCAGGTTGGGGGTTGGAAGAAGGTTGGCATCTTTTTCCGGAAAAAGTACCAGTTCTGGTACATTGCCACCCAACCGCTGCCTTGCGGTACAGGCTTTTGAGCCAAAGGCTTTGGTTGAGAACCCTAATCGTTCTCCTGTCTAGGTCTGGGCGTCCTGGCAGTATCTCAGCCCACACACATGTGGCAGTTAAGCATCAGTGTGAACCACTGATGTATTGCTGTCTATGATGATGATGATGATGACTTGGGTAGCACTATCATGTCAACTTGTAATATTGTTGATAAGACGTCATAGAGGATGGTACAAATACATGTTGTCTTTTCCGACCTGCTTTGCTTGTGGTGTCCAAAAAAATGGGTATTTAATGCTCGTGTGCATTCTGTTTTGCTTTGTGGTTTGAAAACGTGGCTTGTTCACTGCAACAGATTTGACCATCGTTGTCTCCGCCAATTAGCCCACATTAAGTGGACTGATCACGTGAGCAATACGGACAGTTCGTCGGCGCGTATTCCGAGAAGCGCTCGGGATGCGCGGTCAACTGGTCAGCTAACCATGTTGCACAGCCTACGATGGTTGTGTCGTGTGCCCTGTATGCCATCTGAGGGTTCATTCCATCGGGCTTTATATACTGGGACCATCAGCAGGTGGGTAGACTACAACATATAATAGGACAACAGATAACAGTACGGAAGGTAATGGAACAAGGGACAGCGGAATATACGCGATTAAATCAGAACTTCCCAGCTAACCCAACTATCCAAGGTTAACGAATGAAGTCAGATAAAAGACTGGGCTTCAAACAGCGCTTTATTGTCGCTTAGTCCGAAGGTCGTATGACCACAAAGTCGTTTATATTTATAGGATTTGTCACCAATAAGAAAGCAAGGTCGGACAATAGACCAGACAATACAGCGAGGCCCCAATCAAAAGCGAGCGTGTTAGCTGGGATGCTAAAAGTAGTAACGAAGTGTTGAGAACGTTCGTGAAAGTCGGAGAATCACATATTCGTGTCATCTTTGCAAGTGACTGAAAATAGTAGTCTTAGGTCTTTTGCAAGGCAAGTAAAATGTCTTTCGGAGAATTGGAGACTTCCGTGACAGTGGACAGACGTGGTCATCCCCGACGTTGCCTGCCTTAACAGGGAGCACGGTATAGCCATTGATAGTTGGCTTATACAGCGACGTGCAACTATTTTGGTGTATGTTTTTATTTAGTGTGTTGACACTTGGAGTCTGAGCTTCACTTTGTTAGTCAGGTTAATCAGGATATCGTTCACTAAGATGGCTCTACTCAAGCCACTTTGAACTCCGAATGATGTCGCAAAATGTGACTTGTAATTCATTATTCCTAGAAGTAGTAAGATAAAAGTAAACATAACTGCAATAGTTACTGTCGTCTAAGGTTACTGACGTTCGTCTTAGGGTATATGAAGATCATCCAAAATGAGAATACTGGAATTGCTCACGTCCGTCGTCGCATCTCCTCAGGTACGTGTTACAGTCGATGTATACTGTTGAATGCATGGTGGGTAGGTTGAAAATGCAAAGACGCATGCGTACGCGATAACATCACCATAGGTAACCGCGAAAGCCTTATGATCAGAATCAGTTCTTTTCGCTGATATAGAGCCTTGCATCTGTGGATCGCGACAGTCGCAAGCATGTTTGAGTAAGTTTCCATTGCTAGTCTTGCAAACGAATTTTAACTCTAGTCTTTTTGGTTCTGTGCCAGCTGCTTTTGTTAAACTGATTACGTAGTCTTAGTTACCGAAGCTTGGTTGTTAACAAGTGCAACCTATTTCCAGTTTGATTTGTCGAAATTTCTGGTGTGGACCCAAATGATGCGCTCTGCTTGGAAGAGCTAACATCAACTCTCCCATAACATGGAAAAAGTGCGCGAATGACTTATCATCCGTAGCGTTTTCTGCCACCAATATTGACTTACCATACCGAGTCCTATTTTGAGATGTAAATTCACCCCCTTGTCAGGGGATACAAACTACTCGTTCAAAACAAGTCTTACAGTTCTTGAACGTCAATACGGAACCACATCCGCATGGAAGAATTACCTAACCGGTACACATGTCACTGCGCTGAAAACCGTGCCAACCAGATGACAATACTGAGGTAGAATGAAAGATTTAGAGCTGTCATCCGAATAAGAAGAGTAGCATAGTAAATATAGTAGTGCCATTGAAAGACGTTAACGAACTTCCGTCCGGTTCAATTCCGGATAATCTAAATATACCGAAACCCACCCTCATAAAACCGGTATAGCTGTTTTTGGTAGGCCACCTCACCAACGAAACAACATCGTAAATGTTAACCTCGTGGGACCCAAGCAACGCGACTATTACCCATCAGAACCTCGCAGTCCCGAAGGTTGTCTTAGACCAAATGCATCCTTTTTCAGTTCGGCCTACTGTTGTCTACGAAAGTTATTGAAGCCAATCGGGCAATCATTTTCGAAACCCACCGTTGAATGTACTTTGAAATTAGTGAACTAACTTTACTAGTTTCATCAAGCCCTGCTATCTAGCTACCATGGTTATAACCTCACTGTTCACCCCCTGTTCTTCTGAAAAGAGTGAAGAGAAGCAGCAGATCACTGGTTTACTTCCCACCGAATTCCAGTATCTCCTGTGTTTATATTACTAATGTCAAACTTTGCCAAGGTTCCACTCAGATTATCGAGGCAACTGGGAATATGCTGAATTCTATCCTGGTTAATGTGTTTTTGTTTAGTCTGAAAGAAAACTTGCAAAAAAATGTTAGGGGTACCAATAATTATCGTTGCTGATCTTTGGCACACGTGATCTCTGCCGCTCATAGAGGTGCCGAGTGTTTACGCCTCGAAATGTCTCGATTTCACCAGAATATGTCACCCTCAATTCACCATGAGGCAGACGATGGTACCACTATCCTGGATATTTTAATCAAAGGTGGCCGGATGACCAAAATGAAGGTATGAGCTGTGCAGTATTCACACTTCATCAGTTTTATTGTAGCCCAACATAAAGATGGATCCGCTTGTATGATACTTAAAAATGCTAGAAAGAGTTAAACATTAGCTGGCCAAAGACTGTCGGAAAGGCCATGTGCTTCACTTGGTTGAACTCTCAGAAGAGATAGAGCGAGTCTTTCTGTTTGGGAATAACAGAGGGCTACTTCCTCTTAATTCGTAAATGTGCTGACCATCGTGTTGGTTTAAAGGAGACTGTATTTCAAAGGGTTGTTTCATTTATCACCAACGAATCGAGCCGACCTGACAGGTGGGTCGAGCGTTTCCGATAGCAGTCCAGCTGGCCTCAGTCAGATCATGTAGACGATGTGATCCGAATGGACAGTTACTGCACTGCAGACGACTATTGGAAGCAGAAATGGCATTGGGGCTCAATTTGTTGAAGCGTAACAAGGCTCTTGGCCCAACTCTCCTCTCTGCTGCTCGTTTTGGAGGTCGTTATCAGAACTGACAAAACTAAAGAGGTTTCTCTTAACTAATGTTCATCAACGGTTGTACCTGTCTTCACAAAGGGGGCCGGAATCTGCATGAAGACCATACGTGAATCGGTTTACTCTCTATCGTGTCCAAATTACCCACTGATTAATTAGTGAGTTGACTCTCATACACGCTATTATACCTGAAACATGCCTTCTATTCAGTTGCTCACAACACTGTCTAGAATTGTCGTTTTTGGCTAACAGTCTCGGAGGAATACTTAATTCTGTTAGTCATATGCTCAAACAAGCTGCTTATGGGCAACCTTCTTCGATGTTCATTACTTTGAGTGGTGTTCAAGAGGGTGCTGGGTATTTGTCATGGACAACATTCTAGAAGCCTTGGTGTCGTAAATATTCCCTGCACCAAGTTGACCGACGTGGAATGTGTGGATGACATTGTTCTGCTCAACCCTCGTGCCGAAGTCGTAGACCATGTTCGTCCGTACTCAAAGTGCAAAATGCTGCCTCGGGACTAGGGCATTCTCATTCCTTTGTTCTCTACTTTAGGCAGCCCGCTTAGGATTGAAGATAGTGTTACGTACATGGACAGCAACCTCTTAGGTTTGTAATACTGCTGAAGAGATGGCAGGGTGGACTATTGAAGGATATGCTGTTCTTGCTGATATCTCATTTCTAGCGTAGCAATATTGTCTGTTTTTTTTCCGAAAAGAAGGGTATGCGATGTTCTGGTTTAATGTATTTTACTTTATGGTTTGAGAATGTTTGTTCGGAACAAACTGATCAACAGACGTGCCATATTTAGCCATCGTTGTCTCCGTCAGTTATCCCATATCAAGTGAGATGATTGAGCGAATGGCGTGGTAGTTTGCCGGTGCAAATTTAGGGAAACTCGACATATACAATCATTTAGTCGGATAATTAACTTGCACAGTTTGCGGCGGTTTCGTCACTTACTTAGCATGTCGTTCGAGCGTTTGATGTGCCGAATAGTTTATTGAGACCACCAACAGCTAGGTAACACTGCATTTTGGTCGAGCAATGAGATAGTCACGAACTGTGAGGATCTCCTAAGTAAAGTGGTAGATGTCGTTTGCCTGTTGTTTGCCGACGGCCGGCACCCAACATCATCAGTTGCGAGGCGCACAAACCCAGCGGGATACTGAGTCAAGGTTCCTGACACATTCTCTATGATTTTTCGAAGAGATCGGAAACGCACACCCTAGCTTGCTGAGCCTGTGGCTATTGAACTTCACAGTCCCCCCTGTGTTCAACTACAACTCGTGTTAACGCTGTAGCGACCTTGGTAGTCGACATTCCCATAGTTTTCATTTTCACTTTAATCCCGTAAGCCATGACTTCCGTCTTGTGGAATTTTGACTCGTTTAAAGTTAGTTACGTTCCCATGTAATCATGATGTGTACAGGAACATTCCTGTCCTACTTTGGCTCCCATCAGGGAATCTACGGTTGGCAATCTCGCTGGCTATTTAACAACCACTAACGAAGCGTTGGCACCTGTCAATGTCATTTCCAGTTCAAACCAGTTAGTGTATCAGACCTGTCATCAGTGTTATAGTGAGTTCAGCACACGTTCAGGCCTACGTAAACGAAATCCGACAAGCTACCTATCATCATTACATAGAACCTTTGGACTCCGGTGTTTTGAGTGTCACGCTGAACCTACCTGTCAGCATGACTTATCGCAACATGAACGTCCGAGACATTCCAGGAGTATAATGCTCACCACTTGTCACGCCTGCTTGTTGGTAAAGGTTGGAAGATGTTATGCTTATTTGTTACACAAATGACCTCTTATGTTTAAGCCGAAACGTCCCTATTCAGCCATCGTCGATTGTATGACAAATCAATCAGTTGCAAGCATTAAAAAGCGATTGCAATTTTTGAAGTGGAAATCCCGGAGCATAGATCAAGGATAACAGTCTAGAGCACCTAATATTTTGACAGTAACAAGGACAAACCCATCGTATTAAGGCATCTGTGGTTCCCTCTAAATTGTCCCTTTTCTCCTAACCCAGGCGTCCACCACAAGTGACACAACGCATCAGCCGTCATTCCAGTTGGTTCCAACCAACCGGCTCTCAAGACACATCCCATAGTCGTACTGATTCGGGCACATCATCATTTTGTCGAGCAGCTTTGTATGCCAAAACCAAACCTACCTAATTCCGAGCCAGTTCTACCAATCAGATTGACACAACCAATACACTTGGACCCCATTTTACGCATTGGCGACTCTGTCACGAGTTACGATCCACCAATAAATGCTTTGGTGATCAGCCAGAAAATTCGAATTTCTACATGAAACGAACCAACCTACTCTACCCGACAACTTTTCAAACGAGACTCAGCTACTCGCTCAGAAGTAAATCGTTCAACACACTTCTGCCTTTCTCCGTTCCTGGAACTGCTCTTCCTCTTGAAATATCACAGTGCTCCATTCTAGTTAATTACAGAAGATTCATACATCCATCATCACATTCTTCCAGCAAATGGGCCTCTCAAATTGTGATATCTCAGATATTTGTGTACCATCTATTCAATGCTCTTTTAAAATATTCTATTTGTATATAAGAGGTAACTAGGATACAACCATACATGACACAGCCATATATAGATTTAGATGAACGCTTACTTCTGGTACGTTGACCGAAGTATACACCATGTAATACATGAATCACCTGCGTCTTTTTAAGACAGGAGCATTATACTCTGTCATGATGAATCGTATAAATCCCGGATCTGGAAGGTGTATGCCTTTCATTAAAAATAATTTTAATGTTGCTCCGGAAAACATCATATGTTACGTGTCTTCTTATTGTTTTTGTTGACGCAATTACTACGTTGTTACTCCAGTAACCAGATAATGATGCGATCGCTATCTATGAAAACCTTAGGGACTTTGCTGAGCAAGTTGCCATGTGCCAGGTTGAGAATTGTGCGATTGTTCATGCAGCTGATGAGAAACGATATCAGGCATGACAATCTGGCGAGCCCGTATTTGTAAGGTTACTGTTTCCCCCCACATTTCCATTGTTCCCACTCAGTTTTTCTTCCTCGCAACTTTACTTACTTTTTAATCTACCACTTAATGGTCTACTGTCAAAACCAATGATAACCTAAGCCATGATGTGGCTAAAGGCTATATATATATATATATATATATATATATATATATATATATATATATATATAAAGGACTGTGAATTATTCAGAATTACGAGCAGATAAGTGATTTTATATATATTTGTTATTGTCCGTGATCAAGCGTTTCAAGCCAGCTGTACGATCAGGCGCTTCATAACCAATAAAGGAGTTGCGGATAATAAGATCCTGGCATCTCTGTTAAGTAACAGTGTTAGGTCTTTTTTCAGGTTGGGTATCTCGTGACCACCGACGTCACTTGCTTGAAACGCTGTCCAGTTTGGCCGAATGCAACAATCAGTCGTCCATAGTGAAGATCTGAGAGTGGATATCACGAGAGGGTTGTTATTTTAACACTGATGTACTTGAGCAAAGAAAGTCAACACGGAAATGCTTACAGTAAGGTCTTCCCAAATGACACTACCATATACTTTACGGTTTCCTCAATTAATGAAATACTTAGAGTGTTAAGTTGTAACCTCACTTAACTTAGGCAAGTAACGTCGTTTTATGAAGCCAAAGTAACTCCAAAGCACTGCTAATGGATGGTATAGATTTCCAGATACGTCTGGCTCTAAACATGCAACATATGAGAGAATGTCTATTTCATATCGGTATGATGGTTGTTGTTTCGTCGAAAGGATATAACTGTAAAAATCCCTTCCTCCCGATCCACGCCGATATTTATTGTTTTCTGAACGTGCATCATCTTCATTTTGTCGAAAGGCTTACTTGGGGTCTGCATTTCAGACGAAGTATACAAACATTGCATCTGTTTGTTTATAGCAAACCTCTTGTGAGTTTCTCTGAGGGACTGCCAGTTTGGCGACGCCATCTAAATGTCTTTGTTTCTATATCGGATTACGTTGTGGTTTTCGTCCGGAACAATGTGTTGTTCATCTTGGATGACAGGTATTGACCCACTGTCAAAACGGCTTTGGTCGTCACGTGCATTTTGTTTTCATATTGTGCCAAATGTTTGCGATTTACCTACTACGTTCGGTTTTATGTTGCAACGATGATCATAACGTGGGTGAAATTGATACGGACTCTACTGCTAAGTTTATGTTTTCCATCTGAGCGAATTACCGACGACGCTGATTCACATAATCCACACTGTAATAAACACGAAAATTGTTCAAAAGGTCAGTGGCACATTGGTGTTTGGAAAATTGATAAGTGATTACCACGACTTGCTTTTGTCAGGGTAATTTTTCAGTCAAGTGGTTACACGAGTAATACATGATAGTAGGTGACCTATTCGATCAAGTGGCTGTGACTGGTTTATCAGATAATCATGGAGTACAAGTGTCTTCTTCTGTATATATGTATGCCTGTGTTCATGAGGTTGCCAGTGGAATTGACGTGGATGGCCCGCTTGGTATGGCTCCTGCCACTTCCACAAGGCTCATTCCATATTGCGATGTGATTTTTATTCAGTTGTTTAGTTAAGCCTGCCCAAACGGTTGGGAGGTTGGCATCATCACTGCGGTTGGCACACCAAGGTGTGTGTTGATCGCGAAGGACTGTGCTAGCATCCGTTTGGTGTAAAACTCAAAACCCCGTTGTAGGGTCCAAAGGTTGTCATGGTCGATTTTGTGATCTTCAGCTATCAAATGCGATGGCCCAGTCGCATTCCAATTTTTATAACTGTGCTGCATCTCTTGGCGGAAATCGCATCTTCTTTGTTCGACAGTTCTAATCTCTAGCTGTCTGGATATTAGATTAATCTATTTCGCTGGAAATGGTATGCAGCTTATCTTATAAACACAGCTATTACGATCATGCGGTTGGATTGAGTCTTTCACGTTTAGAAGACGTTTTAAAGTGTTGTCAATACGAAATGTTGCACCGACTTCGTACTCCACGGGGACTTTCCCGATTGCTTCAAACTTGCTCGTTCGGTAGAATGTTCCAATGGAAGCGTTCGAAGTTTTCCTGTCTTCCTTGTCGGATCTTGTCACAGGTGTGGTTATCTGTTTATGAGTAACCGGTTCTGGAAACCTATCACTTTGTAGTATTGCAAGCGGACAGATGTTTCTGTATTACTAATGAGTAGTTTGGCAGATATGGTTATTTAGTTGAGATCTAACTGTGAAAAGACGGGATTTCGGCTGGATTCGAACCAGCGACGGATACACCATGCCCAAATAAGGCTAGCGCTCTACCAGCTGAGCTACGAAGCCATTTCAGGAGGTTGGAAATTTCACATTTGTATCAAGTTTTTGTTGGTAGCTGGAGTTATTGTTGCAGGTCCTTCTGGTTGTTGAGAATAATAGTGGTGTCCGTAGTTCGGATTGATGATTTCGGTATCCAGTTGTTCGTCCAATTGGTTTGAGTTCATACAAATACGCTCAAACCCATACACATTGATGATGTCAGCCCCTATGGTG
>LOND01000844.1:52767-62945 GCA_014220965.1 Paragonimus kellicotti | reverse complement strand
AAGGTACCATCGAAGCCATAATAATGAATTTCCATATGGAGAACTGTGTTTGAATCTATTGAAGATTTTGGAAAATCCAGAAAGATAACAACACAAACAAGCATGAGCCAAAAGCCCAGTGAGCAATGCACAGGAAGTACACAAACGAAAACTGAAACGGTGCCAACAACACAGCAACATGCTCTGTTACGCAATTCAAATTCAACCCGTGCGCGCTTGCTGATTTCGACCACACGTTACAGTACGGAAAAGTTTTTGCGGGAAAGCTGACAAATCCGTTGAGTTATTCAGCCATTCAGTTATCCAGGACAAAATTCAAAATACCTGGAAGGCTTACACTCTGTCTCCTAATCTCAAGAAGTGTGAGCGTAAGGAACCCGCTGGCTGAAAGCTCATTGTCTTATTAACTTCGTCTTGAAAGCTTTTGAAAGCACATCTGACTGCCAAAGAAGGACTTACACTGTACGTCGTGCGTTTTTTTTGTGATAACCAGTGTGGATTTTGAAAGATATTCTGACACCTAGGAAACCTGTTTGATGTCCGGGGGCATTGGACTAAAGTCGCCGATGTAGACAAGCCAGTAGAAGTTATCTTTCTGGATTTTCCAAAATCTTCAATAGATTCAAACGCAGTTCTCCATATGGAAATTCATTATTATGGCTTCGATGGTACCTTACTCCGTGGCCTACAGATTATTTGATATTATTGGATCGTTGCCTTTGTTACGCGCCCTGTCGCTTGACTCAAAACCGAGAAATTAGAATACACGCGGCAACACCGTTTATTGGAAGAGCGAGTCAAAATTAGGTCACAGAGGCTCTAAATTTATAGGACGAAACGATTACCATAAATGGCCGACAGACAAAGAGCGAATCAAATGAAACAGTCATATATGGCAGTCACGGCGTCAGAACAAATCACGTTACAGGGGGCATCAGAAAGCAACGCGAGAAAACACAGTCCAGATAGCGCACAGGCGTTCGACCGCACACCTGCAATCTGATTGGCTGAGTGGAACCATACCACCACGACCATACCATCCGAGCTGGGCCGGCCGATCGATGTGGCGTGATGCGTCCTGGCTGTTTTGTTAGGATGCGCCACGTAACAGACATACCAGTATTTTAGCACAAATGTGAATGGCCTGCTCTCTTGATTACCATCTGCAGTCATCATCATCATCATCATCATAGACAGCAATACATCGGTGGTTCACACTGATGCTTGACTGCCACACAACCACGAAGAACAAAGAAGAAAAAAGACTTATATAGGAAGAAAGAAGAAAAAGAGGGGAGGGGAAGTGGACCTAACTACTAAAAAATAGCTACGTCTATATTCAAACATACAACATCAAGGCGCCTACACCTTGCAAACAAACAACCGAGCTGCATCTAGCGGTTCACATCAGGATTCCATTCTAAGCCTATTATTGTTCTATGCTTCTTCGTTGAATTAGCACAACATGTTGGTTTCTCGATCTTGTTATACGTTAACAACACGAAAATGTGAGGAATAGTGAACGATATTACTAAAGGGGAATAACCTCGTAGTAATCTTCCAAGTTTGTTTTGGTAGGAAACAACCCACAGTCCTCCACTTAATTCATCCACATGTAAAATGATGTGAATTGGCACCTGTCAAACACCGATCGATTTTCACGAAGGTAAAAAGATAGCTATTACCGTCCGCGAGCGAGATCTAAGAACCAGTGTCTTAGACGGTCTCATTTTGTTTCCCGAGTGCGTCCTCATAACGAAGAAAGTTGGCGTGACCTATGCGATGCCAACCCGATTGCCTGCGAATTTCCGGCTGCAGAGTTTTCTCAATGTTCAAGTCGGTGGTAATCCTTCACCTTCAGTTAACTCGTCAAGCTCTTCGACTATTCCTCATACAAACATCATCTATGTGATTAAGTTATTACAGGGTAGGTCAGCAAAGTTTATTTTATCGCTTCGTTTACTTTCGACTCAGAACGCTTGTTGAAACTGGTTTAGTTGTCCACGTTTATGGACGCATTCTGTGCGAGGCTAAGTTTACCCGCAAAACGTTGCATCAGCCGTCGCATTCCATTCTTGCTGTTAATAAGATTCGTTGTTTTCGAGGTCACTCGGTGAAACGGCTGCACCAGAGGAGTCGCGTGAACTACAAACAGTATTATTTAACTGTTATGGTGCTTCCAATCTTAACTACCCCCTGAATCTGTCGTGACAACACTACCAACAGATGATATTGAGCAAAGAATTGATGCGCACATTCGTGATACAAGTCCCACTCCCTAACGGGCCTGGTCATCGAGACAAATTTGAAGTAGTGTGAGACCATTAACGCCCAACCAATAGGTCATAACACTCAGCAAAGACAAAAAGCCACTTCATCCACTGCAAGGCATGTGTCGATCACATGCCAAAATGGCAACGTTACATCTTCGTTTTCGGTCGTGATGACTGCTCACAATTCATAAATTCTCAAGTTTGTCGAAGCCCTGTTGATTAGCTTTTGACAGCCAGTTCTATATGCACAAAAACAACTGACTGTCAATCTTCGCTCACCATGGGTTTATCTGTGAGTAGTACTCACGATCCGGCTTGAGTCGTACTTTAATCACCTCATTTAAGTCATGCTATTTTCCGAATTCACGTTATTCCCATGTTCACGACTGATGAGAGTGTTCGAAATGGATTCATCTGGGAATTCGCGCCTTCTGACTGTTCTATCCATAAGATCATAGGAGCGTTTACTTCGTGCTTGTTTGTTCTGTCTTGGTCAAACTTCTCTTTCTATATTCTACTCACTTTAGCTATATTTTATTTCATTCTCTTATGATCTTTATCCCTCATGAAACGAAATCGTCCGTTCGTTTGTTTTCAGCTTGTTCGCACTTTCTCTACTCTATGCTTTGTTATTACCGCCCAGTACAGAGTCAGGGGTGTGTAAACATCGTAAACAATTGGGATCTTTGTTCGGGAAACCAACATCAGACTGCCTGTCTTGCTTCCACAGATCGCAGTCCATAAGCGGGCGTTTGAAAATACTGGCCAAACTGTGAACCATTTAAATCAACCAAAATATTGATAAATCTGTTCGATAGGTGGTTCAGAACTGTACTGTTCTCACCTGTTTGGCCTAATTAGACGTAGCTTTCCGTTGTTATTCACCCGACTTCGTTTCACAAAGATAACTGGGCATATGGCGTGCTACATCCTGATTGTAGTTGACTGTGACGTTTGCGTTTCATATAAGCTGGAAACCGCTGAGTCGTCTCCTGTTTGTCTGTAAACCAGCAGGAAACGAGTACCGATCCAGAGAGGTTTCTTCTGTAAACAGTTGGTCTCAGTCGTCATCATCACCTAGGTGATGGACAGCCGTTTCCACCAGGCTTGGCTTCGCAAATATCACACACCAGAGAATCGAACTCATGGCCACTGAGTATGTCACAACTGTTAGGCCACCACAGCTTAGGAAGATGATTCGCATGCCTACATGCGATCACAGTGACCGCGCAGCCTCGTTCTAATGGACAATTGTCTGAGAAGTAATTCTACGATGATCCATCGTTCTGTAGCTTACTGACGTATTGTGGATCTGATTCCATAGCAAAATTATGAATGACAGTGGTTCATATTATTTTAATTAAGACAGTGATCTTCGTCGGTACAAAATGTAGGGCCTATTCTGACAGAATACGAGAAAAGGATCAGAACAGTGATCAATCGAGGGTTCGCATACTAAAAGTAGGTCTTTACATAAACGGCCAAAATAGGCTGAAACATAAACTTCGACAAATGTTTGTTTGAGTCAGTGGAACACAGATCATTCGAAGCTGCATAGGGCATTCCAGTACGTAGACTTCGATGAAAACAAGCGTCAACTCATGGGTGTTCACTGAGAATTTGTCAACTTATCAAGAGTTCCCGCGAGTAACTTTTTGTTCTGAGAAGGCGGTATAGCAAGCAAGCTAGATCTCGGTGATTCATCGTTTTTAGCTAATTGCTACCGAATCACTTAGGTGCGTTCGGCCAAGATGATAATCAAACGATTTAAGCGGCTAACTAGCATGAAGAAAAGCGCAGGTTTCACACTTGCAGTTTTGAAAACACTCAGAAAAGGGGTGCTTGATGCCACTGTCAAGACAACGCCACACGCCGAGGTTGACGATGCAGGAGTCATGGTAGGGTGTAAATTGATTGTGATGATAACCACAATTAGTTGTTAAACAAATGGCTATGCCAGATTTGATCAGGTTTCACTGATAGCTGTATGTGCTAGGTTCATGTATGCTGTCAATTTTTTATGTTTACAGCACTTGCAAAATCTCTCACTGTAAGTGCTCGCCTTAAATCCTAGCATGAAAATTATACATTGACTGAGAATAAATGAACGGGGAGTCAATACTCCTAGCAACCCGATCTTCTAGGATTAATATCTGCAATGATGGTATCGTCGGACCAATGCATCAAAAATGCCCGCGTGTATTTCATGGAAACATCCTCTGCTTGCCTTACTTATAGTTGAACAGTACTTAAACGAGACACGATCGAAATAACCGAAGGATTTGAACTCCGGGGCTTCGCGTGCTTTGTGCATACTCATGTGAAACACATGCTCAAGATGGGGAAGTGTGATCCACAATGTTTCGGCTTAGAACCAGTTAGTGGGCACGGTCTATTTTTACGACCTTAAAGCTTTCATCTTATAAATATAAGCATGTCAACGGTCAGTCTACCATTCATTGAGTGTGACAAGACTTATTTTTCTTATAATTAATTTAATTACCGTAGAGCGAATTTGTGCGTCTACATTAAACAAAGCTTGGCTGGTTCATTTAATATCGTAATCACTTCTTAACATTCTCCCACGGACATACACTAATGTACTGGCTAAAATGTAATATTGTGTTTAAAGAACCTGTTCCTGCGACTGAAAAACTTGCGTACATTTAGCCATCCGGCTACCTAGTCTTAGCTGCAGTTTGAAATTTACGAACTAGAAGTGGGCTGTGCCATAACAAATGTCTTTCCTACAAAGTAAAAATAGGTGAGGCTGCTCAGGCGTTGAATCATCATATTGTATTATAAATTCCTCAAAGTCGGTTTCAAGCTGAGTGATACATACATGAAGTCCCTACGGGGCAATAAATGGATTGTAGTATATATTAAACCACTAGGATAAAGATTCCGCCTGATGTGTACTGCAAAAAGATAATCCGGACAACATTGCTAATCTTATTGGGGGTTTTAATGACTGAAGTGTCGACCAGTTCTTCGTGTACGATATAAATGCGACGCTAAGCAATAACTACCCACCAAGCACTCAAGAACGCACAACCAGCAAAAACGAACGCGGCTAAGTGGTGCAAGCCAATCTGACGGGCCATCACCAATAAGTTTAACAAATTTGTTGTGATCCTTCGTAATTCCCTCGTTGAATTATTTAACAACAGTAGTGCGAACGATGAAATTCGTTACTGCTGAGGAATCACAAATTTCCCCGACATCGAAGATATGCATTTCAAATTCCCGACCCTCTGCTTGAACTTCGGCGACCCTGAAAATATTCAAGAAAGTGACATCGAATAATATGGCATCGAGCACTAGAACTAACAGTCTTCAGTCCCCTCACTGTTGCTGAAACTCCATTGTGATCGCTATCGTCTAACTCAGCACCACTGTTTTAGCCTGTTTGGACAAAAGCTAAGATTATGCCTCCTGGATTGCCGCAATGCCTTCAACAATCGCCGTAGAAATTTCATGCCATAACACCTTGCGTACACTGATGTTGAATGTTCTCTTATTCTGCACTTTCAAACTTGACTAATGGAACCCAGTCTTGACTATCTATGCCAAACCCTGGATATGAACTCCCGCCACGTTTTTATGAGACAACCATGCTAGCTACTGTACCAGTGACTTTCCCTTAGGTGTGGCCAAATTATCATATGCAAACGCTCAGCCGAATTCGCTTGTGAGTACTTATCAGATTCCCCGAACACCTCGAGAGATGACACACTAACTGTCCTGTAAACTCTAGCCGGTGACCCCACGACTAGGACTCTTTCCCAAATTTAAATCTGAGAAAGCATTAACTTGTTTAATAACATTCTGATAACTGATGAGTAATAGAGATTTTTGGTTTCATATTAATTGAACATCACCCACAATTGATCGCAGCTGTCGCATTCCCATAGACTTTCCAGTCGGCCCCTTTCGAAAAGAAGCACTAGACTCGAGTTTCGCTCTCATTCTGATTACTGATGAGTAGTAGGAGACATTTTGATATATATTTCAGGAACAAAACTTGATTTTGTTGCTTCTTTTCGAAGTGGGCTGAGTAAAACATCAATGAGAATGGGAAACTTATAACTGACTATGTTTGGCTGATAACAAAAATCTCCCAAAACCTGTCAGGAACGCTGTTTATCCGATCGTATGGACAAATTTCTTGCACTGTATACGTTAGCTCGAGACTTCTTACAAGGCGTGCTTTGACCACACAAAAACGTTTGGACTGGAAAGCTGTTTTCTTGCAAGTTATCCATCAAAATGTACTTGAGAATAAAGAACCACAAAAGCGAACGCTAGTTCACGCGGCTGGTGTGTACTCACGTCTGTTGACGGTAGAGCGCTGCTAACCGCTTTGATGGCACGTCTTTCACAGTACACACATATTTGTCCAATGGTCGTTTTCAGCTCCCACTCTTTCTATCGTTGTGATCTGCTAGTCACTTTTTGCGTGTTCGACTCGTGCCATACTACTCATTAGTGACACTGCACGTTATACGTTAGGCAAAATACACAGTCTAGTTTCCTTTTCGTTTAGGTAGACTATACGCTGTTTCTCTTTAACGGGCGGTTTCTTACAAATATGCTGTGAATACAAAGTTAGAAGTCTGCTTCCCGGTGTTTGCTGCGTCTTGTTTTTGTAAAATGAATTCACTTATTTGGATTGCTCCTTATTCCCACTATTTTAACGGTCATCGGTTGAGTTTCACTCCCCGAGTTTCTTTGTAATTTCACTTATTCAACCTAGTCTAATCTGAGTTCTGTCGTCGACAAAAATTCTCCTTTTTCCTTTTCATCAAATATCTGGGTAATTTTTTGTTCTAATTCATGTGACTATCGACTTGTGTAGGCTGTGAATGATACTGTTCTACGTCTTTTGTCTCAGATTCTTATTCCATATCGTATCGCACTAACCGTTCCATTGACCTACATGTTCTCCCGTACTGATTGATCTGTTCTGGTGTTATTTTTGCAGCACTTCTTTAGAGGGATATTACACTCTTCATATGATAGCCCGAACACATTTCCAAGCGTTATCGTGTTTTTTGCACCATTTTGTCCAAACTTATTACTTCTGAACACATCATTCCTCGTTACAAGTTTACTGGAGGAATCCATTCCAATATTGCTCACCCTCTGAATTGCCTGTGTTCAATTCATTTTGAGCGCGCCAAAAATTTCAACCGTCATTTGCAAATAAGTCATTGTGAAGCAGTTAGAATATTCTCTTGTTTCCTAATCTTATTAATTGACCGTGGTTTGTACTTGAAAAGACTGTCTGATTTCATTTTTGTTAACTCGACATTTAACGGTTATGTAGATATTCATACTGAATATTCACCAGTCAGTGACACAGAGTTTTCTTTTGACTCGAAGTAACTGCGGTTCTTCGTAAATAAGGTAGGTTGAGAAAACAAAACATGAGTTATTTTTCAGACTGTTTGAGACATTTGAAACAGGATATCGTTTGTTTCGTCGCGTAACACATAACTCTCACTTATCGAAGCAATAGCAGACACCAAGAGAGGTTGTATATAACAGGTTTTTCGTATCTCAAAAGCGTGAATTATCTGATGAACGCTGTTTTTACTGACATCCTTTTTAATTGTAAGTGACAATTCTCTTAAGGATAATAACTCATTTTTTGGTTACTTACATCATCTGTCGAAGTCCGTAGATTGGTGCACCAACTTGAGCCATGCAGAAACTCAGTCTTTCTCGAGTTTCTAAATGGTATTTAAATGTTACGAAGTAAGTTGACGTAATTAGCGTATTCAGTGGTCAAAAACTTCCAAAATGGGTTATTATCTACCAATTTTAGCATCTACCTTTTTATGGTAGGATATCGAATCGAACTTCATCGGGGACGCGCATCCGATAAGTGGTATAACCAGGTAAGTGACTGTGTGCTTCCGGCGAACGCTGACCACTTAGGTCAGTGCTCTCATAGTTTCGTTGTATTGTTTCTTTGTCTCATTGATATACATATAAAACCACCATGACAGTCTATACTGTTTTCCTCTTATTTGATATGAAAGTGATCAGTAAAGATTAGGTTGCAGAGTACAAACTTGTCGTCCACTACATTTGACTGCAGTCTACCTACTTAAGCATCCGAACAAATCAGAAGCATTATGCGCTATTCGCATGTAATTGGGATAAAACCATAATGCTCATGTCATGTTTTATTTAGGGCTAGTTGACTACCGGTAAGTAAATGGTTACATGGGCATATGCTGTTGGAGCTCAGTTTTCGATAGACACAATGATATGCACTATTGTTTGGAACTGAGTAGGGAGCCACCGAAGAGGGTTGTCTGAAAGCGGAAATCTTTGTCAAACCTTAGTTGTGTTCAACTTGTGACGGTTAGAGATTTCTAATAACCATCACATTTGTCTTAATTTTCTGAAGCCGAGGTTTTGAACTAACAGGCAGGTTGAGTCTACCTGCACTTTATGGAAGAAAGAGTTTGTGAAAAACCATCAGCTTTGATCTCTGTACACATGCAATAAAGTTGACCGTCCGGTTGCGAACTAGGGGAATCGAACAAGGCTCATTTGTTTAACGAGACTTTTGTGCTTTCTCAGGTCGACCGTGTAAATTTATATAGCATTCATATAAGGTTGAGAACTAAGTAAGTTTGAGAACTGACTGAATTCGTTTTTAAGCCAACCTGAAAAGTAATTGAAGTAGAACTCAAATTACACAGACCAAATACGAAAGTTTAGTGAATAAAACAAAACTTTGTTAATGCCTACATCGTACTAGATGCTGCGGATTAACATTCCGTATATTCTCAACACATGTGGCTATGCACCGAGCTAACAACTTTAGAACAAAGATCCAAAAGACATACAATATAAAACAAGTGATTAGGCAGACGAGTGAACGGAAATAAATGTTATCAGTGTAAGAACAGCAGGGGCCGCAGTATTGACGTTGTAACAAGTAGTCTTACGCAAAACTGACGAGGGTGAGGGTTCCACTTGAATTATTGCATTTTGCCTTATCAAAGTACTTTTTGATCAAATACCAGACATGTGTTCTGGAGCTCTGTGGGTTGGAAAGAAGTCCTAATAATTTACACCACTTGTAGAAGTTGTTTTATATCCACTCTGAGTTTAGGGTGTACATTTATGAGCGGTTGTATTGAGAACTCTTCATCTTCAATGACGTTCAGTAGGGGCGCTTGATCTCCCGTTCCTTTGGAATAAACACTTCAATTTTCCGAAAATCTCGGAATGAAGGTTATTCCAGATTGTAAGCTGATTGATGTCAATGCTGTACTTACTATTTTTTGTGAATATGAAGACCGCGCTTAACCGAATAGATAATACGCTTGATCTGTACACTTTGCATCCTCAAATTCTAAAGTGTTGTCACAAGATTTGGTTGATACCGACCTTATTTCTGTTATTGTCGATGAATCACTAGAGACTGCCGACAGCTTTTTTTCCAAACTCTGAGGCTCCGCTCTTCTCGTTTCCTTTCGTTGTCGGTTTTGCTGCTGTCATTACTTTTCTGTATATGCACGCACTTATTTACCACTGTGCTGTTTTGTGGCTCATTGTCAGGACGAAGGACAACTCGAATCATAATATCTAGGGGTACATATAAAAATTGAAAATTTGGTGAATAATGATTTAGTTATGTTACTCAATAAATACTTATACCTCGAAGATGTCGTAAACTAAAATAGTAGACGTAATATGAAGGTTAAAAGCGTGAAAACAGATAAGACATGAGATAGACGACTATTAAGATCGGCACACCGTTAAAACATGAACTTCATTAAGGGTGAAATCGTGAATTATAGCCGCGTTTCCAGTTTTCATAACGATCACAGAGTAGATATCATAAAGTTTCATGTTGTGTGGTTAGAAGTAATCAGTTCA
>LOND01000844.1:11166-22288 GCA_014220965.1 Paragonimus kellicotti | reverse complement strand
TAGTAGTAAAGGAAAGGGTGACAGCGGTTCTATCAATGGTGTCTTATACACCAGCGCAAATCTCCACTAAAATATCTTAACTTCTCCCGAATAATGTGCGTATGTGGTGGTGCTAAGTGTATGATATAAACTCTCGCTGGTTCGACTGCGGTATAGTAGTGCGTTCGGTAGAAGTCCGATTCTCCTCCTCGTAATAGTTAACGTGGAAAATCTTGGTCTTTAGAATAACGCGACTGTCTCCGATGATTGATCTAATGACAGACCAAAAGAAGCTGTAAAATGCAAATTTGTTCCGCTTCAAAAAAGTGTGCAGCAGGGTGGAGATTACAGGATACTTACGTGGTGCACAGCGACCTACAAACATTCTCAAATCAGAAAACTGAAGGACAGTTACCAAAAATAGTAGTTAAGGTCACTAAGCCACCAATGAGCATAGCGGAATAAAGGTCGAACAGGTAAAAAATAGCAAAGATTATCTCTCGGCTGTTCTGGACTTTTCCGCCCACTGTGATCAGGTAAAATCGATTTCTCGAGGAAGGTGAAGTTTTTGGACGGAAAAAGTGTATTCCCTAACAATACGTTAGGCTTAAAATTTGTCCAATCAAGATCTCATCATCCGAATTACGCAGTACTCCTTGGATACCCCTTACTTTGAAGGTATGCTGCTGTTATTTTTGTACTGCTATGGTCGTTAGTCAGTGTGAGCAAACCGTTACGTCGTATACAAACTGAGGCCGAGGTAGTTGGCAGGCAGCATGAAAAAGTGAACAAGAACGCTAATCAGTAAGATAAGTCTATAGTGTGACTACTGGACGTTAGATGATCAGCGATAAATATTCATAGAATAAGGTATTTTTCATCACTGGCATGTCTTCGTATTAAATGCAGTAATACAAAGCAGTGCTGACCTACTGAGAATAGATCTGATCTCTTTGGAAGCAACTGACCTTTAACATACGTGAACGTGACATTCGCACTTAGGTTAGCTATGAATAATTTCACTGGGATGATTTGTGACCAGCGCTTGAGTATAACAAGTTTCGTTTGTGAGGAGTAGCAATTCTGACAGTTGTCGCATAAGTACGCACACTAACACGCACTTGAGTGACGGCTATCTAACAGGCATCGACAGATGTCACAGTAATGGGAGTTGCCATACATGATTACCAATTTGGTTTTAGGATATTAGGTTAGAAAGCTGTTCCTCCAATGCGTGACACCTTTAAGCGCATAGAACAATACTGATTAACACAAAGAACTAACCGTTAACCATGCACTCAGATAATGAAACGCAGGCTGTCCCAAGCACACGCTTGAGAAAACAGGAGTAACTGAAGTGCAGATGTACCACTACCAACTCCACTTACTCCGAAACGTCTCAAGCTCCATTAAAATCTATTACCTGGTGTGGGTTGCAAGCAACGGTTGGTGGAAAATATCGAACGGACCATCAGTTGTAGAGTTGTGTAAAGGAACTTGCAAAATAATGGCTTCCTCATTGAAGCTGATATCACCCACAAACACTTCGACTTGTCTTATCTGGTAAGACAAGTTTATCACTTATACAAAAATGGAACTACCGATTGAATTACGGGGACTTAGATTATTTCAAATGTGACGCCACCCACATTCAATCGCAACCTCAACCCTGCGTGAACAGTGTTTAGATTACTCTACTGGTTTAATGAATACCGTAAATTTAACCCAACTGAAAAGTTCTTGATCAGCGGGTTGTCGACTGAAGTGAACAGAGAGTCCCTGGTTTGTCTGCTTTAGGGATGATCCGGCAAGCTGAACGCCATTCACACGGGGTTGTAGTTGGGCGTTTGAAAGTTACTGAACGGTCATCTATTTTGTAAGCTTACTGACGTTGAAGGTAAAAAGCTGATCTCAAAAACCCAAGGGCCGAAGTGTAAATTCCGAGTTGGACGAGGATATGCGATACTGACGAGCCTAGTAAAAGCGAAACTCGAGTCTAGTGCTTCCTTTCGAAGTGGGCTAGCCGAAACGCTTATCTGAATGCAAAGGCTGCAATGAGATTTGAGCAGTGGTCAGTTTGAACCACTAGGATCACCTGTACACCAACTCCTCTAGAAGATTGCCTCCGATTCAATTATATGCACATATTGCTCAGGAAATTTATGAAACTGTAGTCAGAAGTATTGAATTGGTCTCTTGTTACTAACTAACACACTGACAGTCACAACCTACTTATCATTTCCATACTGCCAATTTTGTGACAAGACATGCTAGGACAGTAGGAGTTAGTCAGTTCTAAAATCCTCGTAGAAATATTAACCTTCTTGGAATTCCTATCCACACTTTTCCATAGAGTTTTCAAGTTAATGCTCGTACAGTGTCAAAGACAGAAGAAAGACATCCACGTGATTTCCTGTCTGCGTTGGTAGGTTTATACAGTGGGGTGAAGATAAATAAGAGAATAGCCGAGAAAGGGGACTGACGTGTAACCATGTCAGTAAAGAACATTGATTTACAATATATCAGTCTTCTAACTGATAAACTTGCGAAAGTGGGACATGACAGTGGTCAGGACACTTCCAAAATAAGCCGGTAATGATTACAAAAAAGGGTGTGTCTATGCACTTTAATTCCAATGTACGACTCCTGTGCATTCACTTTTGATTTGTAGAAGTCTTTCTGTTAGAGAATCATCCGGTAGGCACAAGATATTATGGATGTTGACTAGGTTTTTTCAGTGTAGTCCATATTGTAGTGGAATGTGATAAAATACCGTTGAATCCTCTAGACGGGCTTTTCTGAGTTCATGCTTTTGCTAGTGATCCGACTGCGAACATTAACGACAAATTCCAGATACTGTTCATGTCAGGAAGATAAGTCTGCATGTTTGTTTCTTAGTGCAAACGGATTACAATACTGAACATGCTGAAGGAAGCTACCCAGTGGAAGGTTTCTTGGTTTAGTCCGAATTATTTTACCGACGTTTGTGCTTCTGTATCACCAGAAGATCAGTTTGTACAAAAAGCTAAAATAAACGCTATTTGAAATACTGTCTTGTATGCCCATAGGGACGGCTAGTTCGACTCTATCTAGGTGATATTCAGCAATGGAAACGACAACCTTACTTTCCACAGTCATATATCTTACTTCATGTCTGTTGTCTGCTATCTTGGCTTGGTCGTCGGGCGTGTGTGCTGTGTTGATCCGGAGGGCTAAGCTGACTCAGAATTCAGTCCTTCATGACCCAACCATGTCATGTAATTCAAACGGAAGCAACCAGACAAAAAAGAATTGTTCCTTATGTGTTGCACTACTGGCTACATCGAAGTGCCTAGGCAGTAGTACACGATGTAAGTATACGGTAGAACTACTTCGATAGTTACAGCACTTCAGTTTTTTCACGTACGGAAGATGAGGATTAGGAAAAGTACGTACAAATAAAAGACATCCCGGCTGCCCAGAAGTTGGCCGTGGTTGCGGACGCATTATCTTGTACGATCGAAAACTTCATGCTACTACACAGAAGCATTTCCTGTCTTACGGCACACCTACTGTGCGCAGCAGTAACTGAAATGAGAGGCAAGTATCTTATTAACAAAACTCTTCTGATGGATTAACCCATCACTGCTAATTGAGCCACAGCCTCGAATCAGGGGCTCCAGGAGTGGTGCAAAAACCACTTCCATTTTTCATTCAGGTCATGCCGTCAAAAGAGAGACTCCAGCTAAGGTATTCAGAACCAATATGAGGCATACCAGTGGGCGTAGAATGCTGTCCCATAGGCTATGAAGTGTACGTACGCTGCTGGGTCGACACAAAATCGGACGGCCGGAAAGCCGTAACACACTGATTGTGATGGTACTGAGCCGCCTCGATATCGATGTCGCACCCTTGAGTCAGACAAGGCTTACGTACCAAGTTAAGCTTCTTGAGTCAAACGTTGGGTATATTAGCTACTGGATACGTTACGCGACGAAATGTTTGATTGCAAGAACCAGGTCCTCGAGTATTGGAGGATGTTTTCTATGTACCGCTGCTACGAAATAAAGAGAGCAAGCAAAACATGAACGACAGAGTTGTACGAGAAGAGTTTTAGTAATGTTCTAACAAGAAATCTGGTCAACTGAATTAATGCCTAAGCTTTTGAGGCCGATGTTTCCAAGGAGCAAAGTGGATTATAGCAGAGTCGCAGTTCGACTGACATGATTGCCGCCTGGAAGATTTAGCAGCACTACCCTGAACACAACCAGTTTCTGTGTGCTTTGTTTCTGGACGTCACCAATACGTTTGATTCCGCGATCCACGAGACACTGTGCGAAGTAAGTTTGGTAATTTGTCAAAGTAATTATGCTGCTACAAATAAGCATGATGGCAAACATGCGATTTGATTAATCAACCTCGGTCGATTTTGACTGTCATTGACCTAAAACGAGGGGTGTCTTAGCTTCAATTCTAGTCAGCGTTGTTTGATAGCAAAGCTAACAGATGCGCTCCAGAAATGTTGAATATCAAACGCTTTGATGCTCCAAGCCTATTAACTAATTCTTTTATCAGCAGGCTAATTTTTGTAGAGGATATCGTGCTATTTGCACACGATGAGTACGTTAGGTGAAAGTAAGGTAAGTTGGCTAAATACTTTTTTTCATATCATAAAACTGTACTCATCGTTCAGTAGATCGGCAGCTCTTCTTTTCAAAATCCGGAGCATTGATGGTTTTCTACCTTTTCTCTACTTCAGCAATATGGATGCATTGAATGTTGAAGGTTTGTTTGGCTTTTGGTCCAAATTTGAATCTCTGTTCTTCTGCTTTATTTTCTGTGAATTGCGCTAATGTATATCTTTGCACCTAATTTCTTCTCACCCTATGCCTTTAATATCTTGCTTCCCAGCTTAGACGTTACCACTGAAGTTGCTTCATAATTTTGGTTTCGAAAATTAGCGGTTTGACTCCAACAGAAGTCCGCCATCTGGTTAGCCAGCTCTGAGCGGTTAAACCATAAGTATCTCCGCTCACACGCCTTCTGCGTTTTTCTATCTGGTTTACACCAATTGCGGAGTGTGTGAGGTCAACTGCAAGTGGTGCGATAGAATTCGCTTGTAACGAGCTTTACGCGGAGATTTCCTTTTGGCTTTAGTCATTCCGACAGGTTAACCTGGAATCGTATGTCGCCAATCATTTTTTGACAAATTCTGATGATGGGCTGCTTAGATGAACCGCTTTTACCAGCAGGTTGTGTCAGTCATAATTAAATGACATTTCGTTTGTTTGCCGTAGAGTTGTGTACATTCTGAAGAAGCTTTTCACTCTGTTATTTACATTAAAACTGAACGCATTGTTTCACAATGAGAGTTGTCTTATGAAATTTCCCAGGGTGAACCAAAACTAAGACAAAAGTTACCCACCCAGTTGACTTGAAACAAAATTAGATGTTGTTTGGGGATCTATGTTTGTACTAAAAGTTTGAGTACGCATCGGCGAACTACCCAGACAGTGAAACCAGACGGTAAATCTCCCCTCACATGTCTCCAGATAAGGGTAGTTTCTTCCAAGAACAGCAAAATAATGAATGTTGGGGGTTTTATTTTGAAGAATAGTTGATAAATTACGTCAGTATTTTGAGGATACATTAATGTGGGCATCGTTTATTCGAAAGTGTTAGTTTAAATGACGAAAATAACCTGGTTGAACACGCTGGTTTCCCTACTTGATGAATAGACAAATTATAATAGGAAAACCCCAAGCACATTCGTAGTAGTGAGCAAAAAACGGGCACCTGGGGATTGAGGTTTGCATGTTAGTCATCCTACAAGAAATCATTGTTTCAGGTGGTGAGTATTGTTTGTTGTAAGTGAAGGTATGCTGAGTGTTTTCACAAGTTAATTTTGAACTCATAAGCAAACACTGTGCAAATTAATAACTGTGGTCTGGATATCATTCAATATTTAGATTGTCCTAACGAATTATTGGTAACCAAGCCCGCAGGATGTGGTTCCAAAGCCATTTTTTGCTAATAAAATGGTCTGATTTGGTCAAAAAAGTAAAAGAACTCTTGAATGTGAACACGTCAACCACTTTACTTCTGTTCCCCAAGAACGCTTTCTTTTAATAAGTTGAAAGTGAAATAACACGCGTTAATTAATTTTTAGGACGG
Organism: Paragonimus kellicotti; assembly: GCA_014220965.1. NCBI lineage: Eukaryota > Metazoa > Platyhelminthes > Trematoda > Plagiorchiida > Troglotrematidae > Paragonimus > Paragonimus kellicotti. The sequence goes on along the minus strand of LOND01000844.1, from coordinate 16,156 downwards.
TGTGCAAAATAGACATCTTAGGAACCGAATTTTATCTTTGTACTAAGGTTCTATGTACGATGGTTACCCTGTATTTTTCATTCACAAGGCTATGCTAAGTTAAGTTAAAGCATACATTTTTCTTCATATGTAGGGGGTGTGTTTTTATTTATCTTCCAAAGAAAAGGAACCTGATAACTAAAATCACCACAAAAAGCAAAGGCAGTCAGGACGGACAATCTACATTGAGGCCCAATTCTTGCAGCTCTCTTATTGACTTCCGCAATTCTAGTCTACAAAATTTGTGTGGAGGTTTTTTTAACATTTTTCATCAAGTCTCACTTCGGCGACAAGCTTCATGTACCGTTATTAACATTTTGTGAAGAGGTTTGTTTGTACTTGTCAAGAATCATACACTGTTGGTAGTACGAAGCCAGTGTGTTGATAGAGTAGATAGAAATCGCCCTGTGTAATTAAACAGTAATGTCACAGAAGTTTTTCAAGTTTTTTAATTGCTAATGTGACCGGACCAACCCACTTGTTTTTCAGAAATATGTTATTTATCTCATTTATAGTTCACCTAAAAGTCAACCAGCGATATTTGAATTCCGGATGTTGAACTTCAGGTGCGGCGAAAACATATGAGTCCGTAACCAAGACTTCTGCTTTCACGTCAATTTTCTCGTAGAAATTTCCCACTGACCTACAATCATTTGGACTCAAAACATGGTACAACGTCACCACAAATGTTATTAAATAGGTGGTCGTCAATCTCACTATCAACTAGGTTTTGATTTAGTTGTCAACAGCACTAACCGGTGTACACATACAGTCTAGCTGTTTCAAGCAACCAGGTTGAGTAGAACTTAAATAGGGAAGCCGGGCGGTAGTTGAGCATTTTGTCTTAACCAGGAGAGAAAACATGGTTTCACTGAAGATTAGACGTGTTTTTTTGTTTTTCTTTATTTCTTTTCTGTGCGCTTACTAAAGGCACTCTTCCGTATTTTTGGCGTCGATATCTTTGAGCATACAATAAGACAGAAGCATTAGGCTACCACAGACTTCCATTCAATATTTGCCGTAAATATTTTAGTACTTGTTCTTTTTCCATCGGTTGTGTAGGAATACGGCTGTTCGTGACGTTTTCAACAAAACACGTCAAGTGTCTCCAAGTGGATGTTAGAAAGTGAAGCATTACGGTTTCCGTGCCTTAGTGGCACATCGGTGAGAATCTTGAATTACCAAAGGAAGTAAGTAAGACACAAACGTAGGTTTTTCGTTGATATAAGTACTGAATTAGCTGCCTTCTTCCAGACCGTTTTGTCGACATATTTTTCGCCAAACCTACAGTCCTAACTGTTGGATAGAGACAGATTGGAAATGATATAAGAACTAGTAGTGGGTAAAACGTTCTTCCCGCAAAACAACGTGATGGAAGTTTGCCCCACTTATTGGCATTTTTCAACACGTTACTTCACTCCGGATTCAAAATTCCCTGTTGTCGGCATAACAGCGCACACACGTCTAATTGTCCTTGCCAGACCAATAATTCGTAATGACAAACACTATTGCGGTAATTAATGTTTCGATGGTTCCAATCTTTGATAAAGATCAAATTTATAATGTTGTGTTACGAAACTTTCCAGGTATATGTGACTTAAGTGCTAGCCTACTGAGAACTTTATAGTGATAAACCTGTTGAAGAACAAAGCGCGAGAGTTCCCCTTTCTGAACCAAGGTCCACTACAAGTTTTTAGACCTTCCAACCGTCCTTCCAGGATTATGACGAGATACATTAAGGGGAAAAGCGATGACGAGTTGACTAGATTCTTAGGGGCTCGGTAGTTGAAAGTGGTAGTGGACAAAAAGCGTCGAAGCCGCCTCTCATAGTGTATCGCCCCGTGAGTTTTGCTTCGGAACATGCAGTTAAAGTGCCGGATACTGGTATACCAAGCCACAGTGTGTCCGAAACTCCTCCAGCGGATGCAGGAAACGTCACACGTCACGGATCATTGAAGTGCAAAAGGCGGAGAATAGCCTTAGCGTCAGTCATTGCGCAAGGTGACCAAAAATTAAACTGCGTCCAGTGTCGGGCACGTCCCAACATACTGAAAACTGAAACGTTCCGCCAACAAAATGCGTGAATTTTGGCAAGGTTATTGCAAATGTGTCCTCAACAAATGTCAGGCGAACAGGCAATATTCCCGAGATATCGTCAGTACAGATCAAAGTCTGAGTAAAGGTTACCCATGCAAAAACGACAGGAAGTGGTAGCGCCAACAGACACAAAAAAGGCGCACAAATTTGCCAAGTAAAGCTATAGTCACATTGAGTCCATCAGCTTCGCCGTACTTACGCGGAGTTTGTCACCATGGAGCAGGAGCAGGAACCAAGTGGCGATCAATCGGAAACGCTTCAAAAAACAGTTGACAAAAGTGCCCGGCATGACCTACTCATCGACAGTATATCCTCTTCCCATTCCGATAAGAAGCATGACGCCACTATCCAATCCCCTTTTGTTGTTCTTCTGGGGTCGCTCTTTGATCAGAAGGTTCTAAGTTGTATTTATGCCGAATGTCTCCATCTAATGAATGAACTTCCAGAACAAGGAGAAATGGTATTATAGCTCTGACGGGAGCGTGGTTGACATCAGAGATCAGCGAAGATGAAATCTGTTTCTCTGGTTACTTTTTCTATCGTGTTGGCTGCAAAAATGATTCATGAGAAGATTCTCTATCTAGGTTGGCCTTGCGTCACTACCTCTTTCGGTGCGCACTAACTATGTTGCATGGTGACAAACAGTCACAACGAGACTGGACCTTGACGTGGTGTGACGGCTTGCGCATCTCGATGACCTATTGGGCTAAACTGGACGGTGTGATCACCACACCGATAGAGTCACTCATACCAGGCAGGCCAATGGGTAGAGGTCTGACAAACCAGTCTCCTGGTCCTCCAGGTTGGGGGTTGGAAGAAGGTTGGCATCTTTTTCCGGAAAAAGTACCAGTTCTGGTACATTGCCACCCAACCGCTGCCTTGCGGTACAGGCTTTTGAGCCAAAGGCTTTGGTTGATGTGTATAATCAACCCACTGAGAGATTGAGGTTCGCAATTGCCTTTCGGCTCTCAATCGTAATAGGGCTGCTGGCCCAGATGATCTCGTGCCGGCACTTTTCAAAGAAGGTGGCGAGGCGTTAGTAGAGGCATTGACTCAGTTGTTTCAACTTGTCTGGACGACGGAGACCATCCCTCCGTGCTGGGGTCACTCGATAATAGTTCCCATATTTAAGAAAGGAGCCCGGGGCTCTTGCGAAAACCATAGAGGGATTAGTTTGACCCAGTCATTTCAAGGGTTCTAGCATCAATTATACTTCGTCGACTCACTGCAGTTCGGGAAGTAAACATTAGGGAAGAACAGGCAGGGTTTCGCCCTGGGCGGGGTTGTATAGATCACATTTTTACCCTTCGTCAAATTCTGGAGCAGCGTCATGTGTACCGCCGGCCAACAATCGCCGTATTCCTCGACTATAAAGGTGCGTTTGATTCGGTGGACCGATCTACACTTTTAGAGTCGCTTCGTAGGGGTGTACCGACTAAGTATGTGAACATACTGTCGGCGCTTTATTCCCATACTTCAGCTCAGGTTAGGGTTTACGGTGAACTGTCTGACAGTTTCAGCACCAGGAGCGGCGTACGTCAAGGCTGTCCCCTTTCGCCATTTTTGTTCAATTTCGTCATAGACGAAATAATGGAGGACTGTCTGCGGCACTCACAAGATGCCGGCGTGGACCTCCTACCTGGTGAAAGACTGACTGATCTTGATTATGCTGACGATAAGGTATTGCTGTTTGACAACTTTCAAGCGGCACAAACAACACTGGACGCTATTTCGCGTTCTGCTAAGTACTTCGGAATGCGCTTTGCAGCCTCAAAATGCAAAGTGCTTCTGCAAGATTGTTGTGATCACGTAGATTTAATGTTAGATAATGAAGTCATGGAGATTGTTGACCGGTTTGTATACCTGGGAAGCTGCATCAGCGGTGGCGGAGGTGTAGGGAATGAAATAGAAGCGCGTATTTCCAAGGCTAGGGCGGTGTTCGCTAATCTAAGACACCTATGGCGACAGAGAGGTATTTCCCTAAAGCTTAAGGGTCGTGTATATCAAACAACAGTGAGGGCCGTATTACTTACGGCAGCGAAACCTGGCCACTCAGGGTAGAGGACGTGAACCGTCTCCAGGTATTTGACCACCGATGTCTGCGTTCAATCGCTCGTATCGGGTGGCACCAGCGAGTAAGCAACGAGGAGGTTAGGAAGCGGGTGTTTGGCACTGATTGTCAAACGAGTTCTCTTGTTCAGTCGCTACATTTGCACAGACTTAGATGGTTGGGTCATGTACTAAGGATGCCAGCTAGTCGCTTGCCACACCGAGCACTGTTTGCGGACGCTGCGGCTGACTGGCGCAAGGTGCGAGGTGGACAGATGATGACCTGGCGTAGACAAATGAAATCGTTTACGAAGGGGTTGGTCACTGTAGGTCGGGTTCGTCTCCCGGGCTGGGGCCCTCGCGACTCACAGAGTCGGTGGCTTGAGACGTTAGGTGAGATGGCGGCTAATCGAGCTCAGTGGCGTGAATGTTGTCGTTGTTTGGCCGAGTTGTCTGTGAAGTGAGTGCACTTAATGATGCGGGGCAGTGAAAGCCGTAAGGAAGCTGTCTCGCTGATGACGCCTTACTTTCACTCACAGCTCGGTTGTTTGTTTGCAAGGTGTAGGCGCCTTGATGTTGTATGTTTGAATATAGACGTAGCTATTTTTAGTAGTTAGGTCCACTTCCCCTCCCTCCTCTATTTTCTTCTTTCTTCCTATATAAGTTTTTTTTTTTCTTTGTTCTTCGTGGTTGTGTGGCAGTCAAGCATCAGTGTGAACCACACGATGTATTGCTGTCTATGATGATGATGATGATGATGATGATGATGATGATGATGATGATGATGATGACAAACAAAGCTCTG
>LOND01000843.1:91695-116478 GCA_014220965.1 Paragonimus kellicotti | reverse complement strand
ATGAACAATATGATTTCCAGCGCGGCTATTCATATTCCATTAACTTTACTTGGGTCGGGGATGATTAGGTACTATCAACCGATCGCAGTATTGTGTCGATGTTATCTACGTGGACTTGTATGATGAGCAAATGGGTGTGAACCTGACCACTAAAAAATTAGAACGCCTTCCCTGAGGAGTAATCAAAACCAAATCCTAACAGGCACAAAACTGAAACAACGCGGCAGCGTGTGGGAACAAGCCGCGTATATTCAGCGATATTTTTAAGTGTGATTAGTTGTTAGCTCCAGCCCGTTGTGAGGCCAACAGTAGCAATGAGAACAAAGAAGAGCGTGAAGTGGGTTTCATTCCACTCGGCGATACTCAAAATTGCCCCAGGTGAAGAGCGCGTTAAGCAACACCCAGAACGATAGAAGTGAAACCATACTGAATGAAAAAATAATGGATGCATGGTTGCACAACACGGTTAAAGAAGGCGATACTGAGTTTGAGTCCGGCCTGATATAGCAGACGTACGCAGAAGCATGTGTACAGAGCAGAAAATCAACAAAACGCGGTTACAGCGGGGATCTTCGGAGGAGCCACCAGATCGCTTGTCACTGCAGACGCGTCCACAGCTTTCGATATGGTCGCACATTCACTGATCGCTCGCAAACTCTCTGTTCTTTTGGTTTGAAATTCACCCTCGTTTACTGCGTGAACCATTATTTTATCTGGACAGCACTTCAACATGCGTGTCAGTGGTCCATTATGAGCTCCTCGGGTCAAACTTCTAGTGGCCCCGCGGCGTTCGTTCCTCGTCTTATTCTTTTTGGTATACTTCCGTAACACAGTACTCTCTTTATTCGCACTGTCTTTTGTCTCAAAGGATAACAAGAATTGTCACACTTAAAGTTCGCCAGAGGTTGTTGTACCTTGCAAACCGGTCCTGTTACCACGCAGCCGTAGTCCGCTGTCAAAATGCAATGGCCTTCATCTTTGGCGCTCACTTCGTCACACTGACTTTCCAAGCGACGAACCCACCACCAGGATATTCAGCGAGATGTGTCTTGGTCTAATAATTTTAGCACGGTCACCAACCTTCACGTTTCGTCCAAACTTCGTTCACTTATGGCACTTCTGGATGGAGGGTGGGTACTCCATGATCCAGCATTTCCAAACTACCCTAGCCAGGTGCTGAGCTAGCCTCCACAATTTTGTGTATCCTTATTGCAGTGTAATGTGTGTGTGCACGGCAGGCCCATGTTTGATTTTATGGGCAACAGAATTTTTGGCCTTGAAAACGAGGGACCGTCCGGATCGTTTGTATACTGGAACCAAAGATCTGTCATTGAGAATTATTTTAACTCAAATCAAGTAAGTGGACAGAGCCTCGCCCGGAAATCTGCTGTCGTCTTACGACAACGTGCATGACCTCTCGAACGCAAGTAGATACCTTACATCTATCAATGACAATCGGGCAAACTTCAAGACTGTAATCACCAGGTCATCAAATAGCCTGTGCTATCAAGGCTTGCTGAAAGGAAGAAGTTTATGCACCAGTTGAGGCGGAATACGCCCAGGCTCATAGATGCCCGGCGCAAGGCATGAAGTCTTCCGGTAGGGAGACCCATTAAGGACTCGCTGACGATAAACGGCTTTGAGCAAAGTGTGCAATGCGGCGGTTAGTTATGTTTGTGATATCTAGTGGAGGACGTGCTAATAGGTAACAGTTGAACACAGAGACAATTACTACGTTTGCTTGTAAGGAATATTCCAATCCGAAACAAAGGGCGCCGACAGTGAAGTTCACTCTTCACTTCTGTCGTACGATGGGTTTATAACGCTGTTCATAAAAAAAATTGTTCGCTGGTTCCTTAACTGTGAGTGAGACACAACAGATCTCTTTTTAGTTGCAAAACCCTGTGTGGCGCACACCATCATAAGGAAGGTTGGCTAAGCCAATTAAGATGAAATGAATTTGCTAATACTTGATTAACTCTAAATGATAAGCATTCAAGACCGTTCAAGTTGTTGGCTACTTTCAATTCTGTGATTACATAACTGGAACATTTTGCGACCGCCGAGCCGTGCCAGTTCTTCACAATTGTCAAACCGGAAAAGCGAACAATGGATACCGACGTATATTGCACGCTGACCGGGGAAACGAGCTGTAAGCAGAACGTGACAAGAAACAGTGCATGCCAAACCGGCGAGCAAACGACGGGGAAATTCGAATGACCAACGAACGAAAAGACCAGCACGCAGTCAAACAATACAAATGATGTGGGCAATCAAAACTGATATCAAGACAGTCGGAATAGTGGCAAATCTAGGGTCTCTGTACAAACAGTACAGTGTGTGAGTGAACATCAAGTAGGCTTAAATCCCAATACTCATAGTATCCAGTCGTCACCTGTTTAGTTTGTGTGTCATATGAGTCACAGTGGGACATATTGTTACACTCAGATGGCACTCAAAAACCGTACTTTGAATACACTCGTACTTAATCGCTTTACCTATCTATCTGCACTTCTTACTTCCAACCCTTGGTTCTATCTCGCAAACCACTCATAGACACTCACAACCACCATGAAAAACGTATTACCAGAAGCAGAAGTGGGATGACCGTACTGTACAAATTTATTTAACCACTGCGCTTGTGTGCATCAAGGGTTCTCTTCATCCCCTGTTGTTGTTGAAAAGATCTCCGGCAATTTTTATTTGCGATGGACATTTTGTTTCATTTCTTTTACTTTCACCGCTGAACCTGCTCCTTCATTTGATAGTGTGTAACTCCAGTGCAAGGTTTGGTATTTGCGTCTTGAATTGAAAAGATTTACAAGGAGCAGTAGGTTTTACGTATGACAACTTTCAGCAACAACTTACCGGAGTAGGACATCTTACTTACCCCCCCGCCAATTTATTCCCCTTATCCGCAAAAGGCTCCATGATATTAGCAACACGTCTTTATAAGGCTTTATAAAGCAACTGCAATTATACAAGTCTCTGGGTAAATTAAAGGTGAAATATTTCGGCTATCAAACATGATATATCAATATACCTCTTGGAAAAATTCAAACAGGACTTCATTCCGATGACTGATGGGTAGTAGGGCATCTTCGTCGTTAGATAAATTGAACGCCACTCGCAGTTCAACGCGGCTGGTTGTTTGGCGGCATCCGTTTCGGATTAGCCGGTGACAGTAACCGAAGTCAAAGGACATCTGCGCATAACCATCACCACCTGTGGTTCCACTCACACACCACATATCCGGTGTAAACCCGAAGGAATAAGACCAGTAGGTGTGTGAGTGAGGCCTTTGTGTCCAATCGGCCAATGCTGGTTAGCTAATTGACCGATCATCACGAAAGTGAAACCTATATCTCTGGAGGCAAACAGAGAAGGACTCCTAAACTGAGAGGGAGAATATTGAAAATGTAATGCAAGTTGTTCGGTATAAGAATAAATGCTAGTGTATTTTAAAGAAGATGTGGAGTAAAAGCAAAATGCAAGGTTGGACTGGAAGAAAACAGACAAAACATTCACCATACAGTACACCAACAAAGCTGAAGGAAAAGAAAGGTAGAAGGTCTGCAGACATCCAGGTTTCTGGAAGTGGGAGCGACTGGGTTCAAGTGACAGTGATCTTCGGTCGACGCGAACGAGAAAAAAAGTTGATATAACTGATCTAACCTACTTGCACTTAACCTACTCGTTGTCTCTTGGCCGACGGTGCACTATGAGTACGCTGGTGACCTACTAATCCGAGGCGGCCAGCGCATTCACGGCCGCACACATCGCAACGCCATATAGTCATGTCACCACGACCTATGGCACCGATGGTTCCTTTGCGTACCGCGCGCTTCCGTTCTCGGCCGCGTAATAACTGCTCGTTGAACTTGCGGACGTTCGTCCGAATCGTATTCCTCCAGACCGTCCGGTTCAACGCTAAGTCTTCCCAACATCTGAAATCAATTTTACAACGTGAAAGACTTACCTGCACAGCATCCTGGTATCTCCGCTTTTGACCACCATGATTTCGCTTACCTGACTTGATCATCATCATCATCATATCAGCCATGAGCCTGACCAAAGGTACTGTGGCTCGGGCTGCCGCTCACCTCAACAGTGACGTGGAATATCCTAGAAGAAAACGTTACTAAGAAGGTTGAAAATTAATAGAAGTCTAAGCAAAAGAACTAGAAATGGTATGGATGCAGGTACGCCATTGACTGCGACACGCCGCCATCTCGGATAGCGTCTCTAACCAGCGGTTTGAGTGATCACGAGGACCCCATCCAGGCAGGCGACACCTGCCCATTCGATGGACGTGACCCAGCCAACGAAGCTGATTCAGCATCAACATGGCTTCCATCCCGTTCATGTCCGCTCGCCGCAGTACCTCAGTGTTCGGAACCATGTCCGACCACCGAATACCCAAGATGCGTCTTAGACATTGCAAATGAAAGCGGCTAAGATAGCGCACGTTCCGCTGATACAACGTCCACGTTTCACTGCCGTACAGCAGTATAGACAGCACCATTGAGCGGTAGACAAAGAGCTTAGTGCTCGGCTTCAGGCTGTGGTTCTTCCAAACACGTCTTTCAAGACGTCCGAACGCAACACTAGCCTTTGCCACACGAGCTCTCAACTCGCGGTCCACGGACAGATCGGTGGACAAATTGCTACCCAAGTAGCAAAAATCAGCGCAGCTGTCGACAACGTCTCCATTGATGCAAATTTCGGTCGCAGTTGCAGTAACAGTATTGCCTTCTTAAGAAGGCTGAAAGAATGAAAGTCTTACATGTGCTTGTATTTAATCCAAACTTGGATGTCACTTTTGCGAAAACCGTTGCCAGTCGCTGTACTTCGTCTTCACTGTTTGCGAACTGCACGTTGTCATCTGACAACAGAAACATGCTTATCGTCGATGTATGTGGCCGGCTTGGGGCGTCTAAACGTGGAATATCCAGCAGTGGTCCCTCCCTTCGGTTGTCAACTTCAACGCGATCCTCCCCATTATCCTGAAAAGCAACTGTTATCATGGCAGTCAATATAAACTAAATAGAGCTGGGGCTAGCACACAACCCTGCTTCACGCCAGTGACAATGTCAAAATCATCACAAGTCGATCCACACGACTGTACCTTCGCCCTCATACCCACATGCAACATTCTAATCAAATTGACGAACTTACCTGGACACCCAAACTTATCACAGGACATACGTACATACATGCATGCATACATGGGAACGCCACGCAAACCACCCTACTTCTTGATTGCATTCAAATATCTACAGCACACCTGCACTCGAACCCACCGGCCCATACGGTGAACGAGAGCGCGTCATGGGATACGTTGATTCCGAGGTGGTGCCACGATCACGGTGAAATAAGCCGATCAAAAAGATATTACTTTACATGTCAAAAAGACGCATCGAGCACTTGCAGGAACAGGCAAGATTCCGATCCGGTCGAGAGTGTGTTGATCACATTTTTCACCTTGCGACGAATCTTGGAACATCGGCACTCTTACAGGCAGCCGACGATCGTGGTTTTTAGACCTAAAAGCTGCTTTAGATTCGGTTGCTCGTAACGTTCTCTGGAACTGTCTTCTTCGCAAGGGAGTACCAGGGAAATACGTGAATCTGTTGAGATCACTGTATGCTCACTCTGCAAGCAGGGTGAAGTTTATGGACAACTGTCTCGGGCGTTCATCACTCCTAATGGTGTTCCCCTCTTCCTGTTCAATTCTGTCATGGACGACGTTCTAGAAGGTGCGCTTGATGAGTCCAGTGAGCTTGGTGTTGAGCTTCTTCCTGGAGCTAGGTTGACCGATCTGGAGTATGCGGACGACATTGTCTTACTTAGCCCCTCTGCCGAAGACATGCAGACCATGCTGAACAAGGTGAATGACCGGGCTGGTTTGTATGGAATGCGCTTCACACTTTCGAAGTTTTTCTCTCTCCTTCGTTCTTCGTGGTTGGGTGGCAGTCAAGCATCAGTGTGAACCACTGATTTATTGCTGTGGACAGTTTCACATACTTGGGTAGCACTATCTCGTCAGCTTGTAATATTGCTGATGAGATATCAACGAGGATAGCAAAGGCACGAGTTGCCTTTGCCAACCTGCGTCATCTGTGGCGTCGAAAAGACGTTCGGTTGTCGCTGAAAGGAGGGTATGTAATGCTTCGTGTGCGTTCTGTTTTGCTCTATGATTCGGAAACGTGGTCTGTTCGTGGCGAAGGATGTCAACAGATTTGTTGTGTTTGACCATCACCCATTGGCCCACCCATTTGGCCACACCAAGTGGGCTGATCGCGTGAGTAATACGGTTGTTTGTTGAGGCGTATTCGGGAACGCTCGGGGTTCGCAGTCAATTGGTCAACTAATCACGTTGCACAGCCTGCGATGGTTGGGTCACGTACTCCGTATGCCAGCTGATCGTTTACCGTACCGGGCATTATATACTGAGACCACCAACAGTTGGGTGAAACCACGTGGTGGTCAAGCGACAACGTGGTCACGAAATATGAAGACCCTGACTGCTCCACTGAGCAGAGTAGGTGTTGCCAGCCTGTCCGCTGGTTAGAGACGCTATCCGAGATGGCGGTGTGTCGCAGTCAATGGCGTACCTGCATCCATACCATTTCTAGTTCTTCCGCTTAGACTTCTATTAATTTTCAACCTTCTTAGTAACGTCTTCTAGGATATTCCACGTCACTGTTGAGGTGAGCGGCAGCCCGAGCCACAGTACCTTTTGGTCAGGCTCATGGCTGTATGATGATGATGATGAAGTCCTTTAAGGGTTACCTATTTTTCAGTCTACAACCCCTGAGTCAAAATGTTGCCGACCGTTATAACAACTACAATCATGCGACGTATGTGACACTTAAGTGTAGTTGTATGCTAAAGCGGTTTGGACTTCAGGTATTTGACCACCGATGTCTGCGTTCAATCGCTCGTATCGGGTGGCACCAGCGAGTAAGCAACGAGGAGGTTAGGAAGCGGGTATTTGGTAGTGATTGTCAAACGAGTTCTTTCGTTCATCCTTACATTTGCACAGACTTAGATGGTTGGGTCATGTACTAAGGATGCCAGCTAGTCGTTTGCCACATCGAGCACTGTTTGCGACGCTGCGGTCAACTGGCGTAAGGTGCGAGGTGGACAGATAATGATATGGCGCTGTGAAATGAAGTCCTCCATCAAGGGGCTGGCCGTCGCATGTCAGACTCGTCTCCCATGCTGGGGACCTCGCGTTTCACGTAGTCGGTGGCTGGAGACGTTGAGTGAGATGTCGGCTAATCGAGACCCAGTGGCATGGTTGTTATCGTGGTTTGGTCGAGTTGTCTGTGAAGTGAGTGCATTTAATGATGCGGAGCAGTGGAGTTCATACGTGAGCTGTTTCGCTGATGACGCCTTACTTTCACCTACAGCTCGGTTGTTTGTTTGCAAGGTGTAGGCACCTTGATGTTGAATGTTTGAATATAGACGTAGCTATTTTTAGTAGTTAGGTCCCTTCCTTTTCCTCTTTTTATTCTCTTTCCCTTTACAGGGTTCGCTTTTCTCTCTTTTTCTGTTCCTCGTGATTGTGTGGCAGTTAAATGTAAGTGAGAACCACTGATGTATTGGCGTTTATAATGATGAGGATGATGGGAAATTAAGCTTGGTAGAATGAGGTTACCGACAGGCCATTTCCTTGGACTGACCTTGTTCGAACGCATACTTCAAGTGAAGCGGTCTATTTTATTATTGTGAATGGTGATGAATGAAAAACATTTTAGGTACCCAGTTAGCGTCTCCTCAAGTGTTTTGATAGCTTCTTGGAAGTCTGTACGATCCACAGTATACTCATAAATAATGGAATGTGTTGATAGGAGCGTTTAGTTTATGACGCTTGTGTACGTTCACCACTGCTAATCGTTTCACTGATTCGCAATTATTGCGTGGCTCAAATCAGTATCAGGACGTTTCGATTAAACAAAGAATTTCTGCTCACAGTTGTAAAATGACTGAACTATGCGTTCAGCAACCCACAGAGTGTGCATTAAGAAGATCATGATTTTCGCTTTCTGCATTTTTCAGTTGTAGTTTGACAGGTAACAGAAAAACGTAAGGTGTCTGCCAAATAGGAAGCGACTTACGCATTATATCCCACGTAATGCAGCCGCATTGATAGCCGCTTCATGTCTTGATAAATTTTTATCGGCATACTATTGTTTGCAAAACTTTCAATCTAATGCAGCTCATTTTCGAGGTCTAACTCAAGTTTATGTCAATTCTTTTGCTTAGATGGAGGTGAGTTCTACATCGGCTGCTAATCCTTGGTGTTCAGGTAAGCCTTGTTGTGAAGGTATTTTATATATTCAAACTGTTATTTGCAAAGACCGTTTCGTGTTTGTTGCTGGTTCCTTTTATTGGGTTTGGTTTCACTTATTCATCAATCTACTGTTCTACGGACTACCGTCAGGATGAACAGTAGTCAATCCGTGGCGTCCGTGGGTAAGCTTCAAAGGTGAAAATGCTCGTTTTGTTATGGTATCAGAATTTTTCGTTAAGTTGCCGCCTCTCCAGGGACCGCCCTTCAAATCACAACAGCCTCAATCGCCATTCCTCCTGAACAAAGCTACTTACAATCGATATGTAACCAACTACGTTGGTTTTGGTTGTCTGTACGGTAACCTACACTGTTTTTGAAGGCGATGGGTTTACTCTATCGTATTTGGCACTAGAATACACACGTGCAGAGTTTAATATACCCTTGTGAACATGTACGCGTCATCGTAAACCGCATAACACTGTATGATGTTAACTATATCGGCAGACCTTCTTGAAGGACACACATAGCTTAGTCTACGGTGGTTGGGATAACTTGATGAATTGCCCAAGCCAACCTAGTCAACCTGTGTTACTGTGTGACATTAACAAATTGTGCTGTCTAGACCAGAACGTTTGTGAGTCCGTGTTTTTCTTTTAGCCCAAGTGTTGTTTCAAACCACTGTTGCTTTCGACCAGTGCTTATTAGACAGGCCAGATAGATGGAGGGCCATTAACTAGATAAGATGTGACAAATGGATCAAATGTTTTAGAAAGTTGAAAACCAATTTCGTTTGCAAAATCGTTAATAAGCTGCTGATATAAGGAAACTTGATTCTACCTGTGCAAGATAGTACCCTAACCGGGAATCTGGAACAAGGCGGGGAATTCTCAGCCGGAGCTAGTGGGATCCAAGTCGGAACACTGAAGAACACTAAATAACTGGATCATAGAGTGGGCACAAATTAATCAATCGGCAATGGCGAGCGTTGAAAGATGTCAACAAAAAACGTACACCTAAGTTTTGTAAGTACGACCCTCTAAGAAATTGCCGGCTTTCTAAAACTAACTGAGGAAAATGGCTAAGGACAATATTCATGAAGTGAGCCACAGAAATTTTCACGCAAGCAACGGCTGATTTTTCGAATTTTAGTTTAACCATTTGTTGATGATTGAAGGTCAAATGAATACGTAGATACTGAGTTGTCGTTTACTGTGCATTGTAAAGTGCATTTTACATAATGATGTACTATGTATGAGAAATATCGAATAACCATGAATGAGTCGGATGTTATTACGGAGGCTGGCAGCATAAAGTATGGTGACGGAGTTATTGCGGAAAAGGAATGTTCGCGTGGTATGCTCGCGGGGTTCATTCGTATTCGTGATCAACTCCATGTATTTCTCCTGACTTATTGCGGAAGGTGACGGAGCTTCAATAAAAGCTAAGAAATGTCAGAAAAAGAAAAGTGTAGAAAACTATTAAAATTACAGGGTTTTTTTTCGACAAGTAACTTTCTGATTTATTCACTTCTGTCTTGATTTTAATAAAAGGTGTATAGGCGAGTTTCGGAACTCCAGCAAGGATCTATTGCTCGACAGAGGCTACTTTCCCTAGCTCTCTTGAATACACCTTGTTTAAGGAAGATTACTCTGAGTAGACTCGAAATAAATGTCCGATGGGACGTACTTATAACTACCTTTACCAGTACGGTTCGTCGACTACTAATAACGCGTTTTCTTTTCCGGTTGTGTTCTTTATAGATAAAAGCGATAGATATCAATACCTAATGAACACGTTGGTGTCATGCCGGAGGTCCACTCATTCCAGTCTGAATAATGTAGTGGTCGGTAAGACTAGCTTTTTGATGTTTTGATTTACTTTGGTTGTTCTGGTTCATTTAGTGTACGTGAAAATTGTGTTCGCCCAACGTATTTTCATGTATGTATTCCTTAAGTATTGCGCAGCTGTACTTTAGTACACTGTATCTTGGCGACTATACAAGTTGTCTAGAGCGCTAACTTTGGCGTTTTGTACATCAACGTGGGCGTGTCTTTGTCTCGAAAAAGACACATGGTTTGGTCATTCTCTGATTACCGTGACCCAAGTTTTTATTTCGGTTGACACTTGTTCGACTTCATTTATTGAAATGCTTCGTTTGGACCTGAGGCTTCAGTGTCTCTGTCGGTTGTTAATAGGTCCAATCCTCGCTCTTACGTCGATTCAGATTGCATTTGCCAAGTTCACAGCAGTGTTGACTTCAATTATTAATCTCAGTGTATTTGTGGATACAAAGAGAATACCTAAGCGCATAGTGATTGTCCTGTTGTTCTGCACACTCCGCCACCTACTAGTCGAACCCTAAAAGACACAATCACACCACATCGATAGGTTGCGTTCACTAAACTGCTTCCATCCCAGAATCTTTTGCATGGATAATTCAAAACGACAAGCCGTCCGTCTGTTGATCCAACTATCATGTAAAGCATACACTCGTGTGTCATACTAACCGTATTGGCTCTTACTTTGTCTGTGGGCTTGTTTATCTTGAAACTTAGAGACGTACACTGAGTTAAAAATACTGGTTTCACATCACGAGGTGTTTATTGCTATGTGACTATGATACTCTGAATTTTGAATTTTGGGTAGCCGTAGAAGTCGTACTTGATTTCAAACCCCTCATGTACGTCATAAGAAGAAGACCTCGGGTTGGTTGCAGTTGCTGATGGAGCACTAACTCGAATTTACTGATGTACATCAGTATTAAAGTAACCAGTTTTCCATTAGTTGACATCAGTGTCACGTGCAACGTCATACGTTGTAATCTGATTGGTCCGATGCAAAACAAATAACATTGCGAATAGCGGGGAATATACCGTTGAGACTCTGTCCAATTCTGATTATTTATCCCAAAATGACGTTGTATTGGCCTGCTGCTAGATCATATGTCGAGGTTTTGATAAGTGGTAAACCGAATGAGTTTTCATCACAGTGACATACTAGACATGCAACGTCTTGATACTCTACAAGTTTGGTATAACTAGCCGTGATCACACAAGCCTGTAATCGTCTGCCGTGCAGCACACTTTTCACATTATCTGGATTAGACTATAAGTGGCAGCCAGGTTGCCAGTGTGTGACATGGGTTCAAGGGATGAGGGTTTTAACGTTAATGATTAATCCCATGTAACACTATTGGCTTTTTGACCGTTTAATTTAGACGCTGACCGAACTTGTATTCTTTTCATTTTTACCTCCATTCTTGTTTCTTTTACTTTCATTTGCTGTGGCGCGTAGGTCCGTTACACTGTAACTTTCGTTCAACCATCACTCACCCTTCTTAAAAGACAAGGATATGTGAGGATGTTGTAAGACGTGAAGGCACAGATAATATTCACATATGATCCACTTATGAAGTCGTTACTATTTCTGTCACTACTCTTGCGATAGAATATATATTTAACCTGCCTGTCACAAGGTGTAGTCTTCACTATATATTTTCATATATTTGTTCATGCATTTTGCCTTGTTCGGCATGAGCTATGAGATACAATCCGTGAAGTGTAATAGCATGACTGATACCAGTTACGGTACTTAATTCAGAAGCCTCTAAAGAGGTATACATGCGCTTTGTGGTGTTGCAGTTGCCTATTATCGGCGATATGCATACTTGAACCACGTATGTGTTTTTGGAATTTGTTCGACCTTTCTTTCGTGTAAATGAAGCTGTCGTCAGGTTATAAGACTAACCTCCATATTCTTCACATCAGCTTGCTCGTCAGCACCTCGGTTCTTTTAGAAGTCTTCAAAAGGACGTTAACGATCAATACGTTATGCGACTAATAGAATGGGTGATGAGTAGTAGGGGATTTGGTTTTCATATAAATTGAACATCACCCACAATTGATCGCAGCTGTCGCATTCCCATAGACTTTCCAGTCGGCCCCTTTCGAAAAGAAGCACTAGACTCGAGTTTCGCTCTCATTAGAGCTCGTCAGTAGTGCATATCCTTGCCACTGCCGGGACTAGAACTCCGGCCACGCTTTCATGAGGCAACCGTGTTGACCACTGCGCCATTGACCTCACATTAGGCACGACCGAATTATCATATGTGAACGCTCAACCACTTTCGCTTGTGAGTAATGATCAGGTTGCCCGATCGCCTCGAGAGGAGACACAGTTACTGTCTGTTAACTCCTGTAGGTCTTGTAGGTTTTTGTGCTGCAAAATTCTATTTATTCTAACCTTAGATGTCAAAGACAGCAGGCTTTCATCGCTTTCGAGAACTTGTCCACTGGTTACTCACGGACCCAAAAAATGCACTGCGGTTCCACTTTATTCATTGGTCGGTGATTTCTGATATACACAACCCTAATGTTTTTGTTGGTGTATCATCAGACCTTGCTCGTATTGTGGATTTGACGCATCTGTTGAGAAGACTATTGGATCGTCGCCTCGGTTACACGCTCAATAGTTTGACCCAAAACCGAGAGAGAAAAAGAGACGCGGCAACACCGTTTATTGGAAGAACGAGTCAAAATTAGGCCACAGAGGCTCTAAATTTATAGGACGAAACGATTACCATACATGGCCGACAAGACGCGAAGCGAATCAAATGAAACGGTCATATATGGCAGTCAGGGCGTTAGAACAAATCACGTTACGGGGGCATCAGAAAGCAAACGCGAGAAAACAGTCCAGATAGCGCACAGGCGTTCGACCGCACGGCTGCAATCTGATTGGCTGAGTGGAAGCCACACCACACTCCACGACCATACCATCTCAGCTAGGTCGGTCGATTGCTATGACGTGGTGCGTTCCAGCTGCTCTGTTAGAGAACGCGTCTTTTAGCAGAGACCTCCCAGAAAACGCTGTTAAGGCAACCTATTTCAGCAAACCGAAAATAGCAATGTTTTGTAGACCTGTCACATCGTGTCAGTCAAACGTCCATGTAATGATACTAACGCTGTGTTGGTGTAATTACAGTACAGGTCGGCCAACGTCTCTCTACCCTTACGCACTGTTTATGGATTGCAAGAAAACCTGGGGGAGGGGTAGTGAAAACGAGGGTTAATAAGTACGATGGTGACACACTGTTGGCTGTACCTTAAGAGCAAACCTGCGTGTGACGATAGAACAAGAGCGGCACTTCCGCCTAGATGGCCGATGGTGAGAGTAATAATATGACGAGGGAGGCAGTTTCAAAACTCTGTTGTAACAAAACTCGAGAGTTACTAAGTGTGCGAGGAGGATGTAGTAAGATTGGACCTGTAGGTCTCTTTGACTAGACACTTATATGTGACACATGGTCAAGAATCAACCCGTTAATCTTGTCGTGTACACGCCCACGTTGTATTTGATACGTCAACGTGACTTGAATAAGCCGCTATGTTTGTTCACTTTTTGCCGGACACATTTGGCGGACCCGTATGACCAACACTAACAATGTTACTACCATCCTCTTGCACGCCCACCGACACACCGCTGGCGGTATCCGATTTGGATTAACCTGTCACAATATAAGGTCAAAAGGCCTCTCCATCCACGTTATCCTGTTCACGGTTTGTCACGAACACCGTGAAGTCAAAACGATCAAGTTGTGACACGTCCACGCAAGGGGGCGTCCCAAACGAAACGAGAAGCTGCGTCACGCGAGGAAAGGATTTTCAACTCCAAGACTCCTACAACTCCTTTCAACAAACAACTTACAAATGATGGATAGGTTTCACGCCAACTCTTTCTCCCGCCTTGCCTAGCAGAATTGTACTGGTTCAATTGGTGATTCACAACAATTTAAATCGCTTTTGCTGTACTCTTAGGATTTTTATAATTCCAATCACTTTATCACGCAATCTTCTTATTTACTTATATTTGGTACACTACTACTTATGTGCAATATATATTTTTTATTGGCGTCATTCGCCCCCTGACCATAGGTAAATCTTACCCTAATTGACCAACTAATGTCCCTCGCTGAATTCACACATTACAACAGAAAACGCGGAGATTGTTGGCATATTCACGGTGTGATACTCTCATGAAAGGATTCAGCCCACACGCGTTCGCACTCTGCGGCGTCTACGCAATACGTGCTCAGCAAGTTCAGAGCGTACCTACGTCTTCATGCCCACTAAAGTGTAGCCCAGTGGCGATATTGACAAGGCACAATCAATGTTAGCAAACCGCTGGCTTGCGGCTCGCCAGAAAGTCGACGTTGAATGAAAACAGCATTAGTTGTTACGTCAATGAATAACACGTTTAGAGAAGCTTGACGGTTTCAGTTATCCCCGTAGAGGTAGTCAGTCTAAATTACCCATCAGCAGACAAGGCGACTCCGGTGTCTGTGACCCCTTGGTCCAGTGGGCATATGTCTGAACTACAACCTGACGCTTGTTTTCGGGCCGTGGGTTTGGTTTTCTCGGCTTCTGTAGCGCTGGCGACACCTAACAATTTAAAAACAGCTGTTTACCACTTTGCTGATGGTAACTGGGGTTGACTGTTTACAAAACCCTCTCCTGGGGCCGTGGTGGATGCCTGCTGGTTTGCAGGCAGTCCGTGAGATGACTTCGATTTCACCGTATGAGGCAGTGAAGTGCAACGGCTTTGAAAAAATATGTGGACCCTTTTTGTCCTCTCTGACGGCAAGGCAGTAGAAAGTGGGGATGAATTAGACATTGAGGCATTGTGTCAAATGTGGTTAAATAATTTTGATAGGCTGATCGACATTCACTTTATGTCGCTGTGATGGAAGGTTTTTCGTGTCCAGGATAGGCGGTGACGCATTCTGCAATACACTCCGTCCTCCATCATCTGAGAATACTGCGCAATCTGATTAATTCGGCTTTGCGTGGGCTGGCATTGTGGGTGCATGTTGGCTTGACCATGCCTACCTGGTTAACGGGAATAGTATTGGTGGGCGATCATTTGCACTTCCTGAGCTTTTTCCATGTTCAAAGTGTGAATGCGTGGAAGGAGTGGCTTGGTTTTATGTAGGCTCTACATTGTTCGTTCGTTCTCCTAGGCTTATTTCCTTGGATTCACATCTTGTACGTAATATGTGAATTGAACTGCAAATGGCACAGTGCGAGACACTTGTGGTGTTGTTTGTGGTGCTTGTCTGTTTCAGATTCGGTTATTTTGGCATGTGAATTCACGCACCAATACTGCTAACCAATAATTTCGTACGCCTGCAAAGACTTGTTAACATCAAACAACAAGTACTCTGATCACGGATTAAGTGATCGCTTTCCTTTCACCACATTTTATAATCCTTTCTGTCTGGGCACCGTTGTTGTGTAGGGTCACCTCTTCACACTGCTTGTACTTTCTGTCTCCTGAGTTATCAGTTAGCTTCCTGATCTATATCTTTTCGTCACTTTACGTCTCATGCACTGTTGATCATGCTTCTCACATTACTGATCACATTTCGTACTTCTCATATCCACGATTGTGATTGTACCTTGGGATGAAGCGGACAATTAGACGATAATTGAACACAGACTGTTGTATCTGTCATCCTTTTTTTGACAAAAATATGATTGGCTTGGGTTTTGGATTCAACGTGTATTCCTCACGCAAGTCGCTTTCATGGTCGGCTCAGGCATTTATTCCCTTCCCGCATTGCATGTGGGTTACTTCGTTGGTTCTGTCTTTAATCACTCCTTCGTATTACCGTCCGGCTTAACTTCAAAATTCACTTCATCACCAGGCCTTATTACGTTATCTTGATTGGGAAATGTGCAACTTCGCGGCGGACAACCCGGATGGTGAAAATACGCAGTCTCCGCTAGTTGGGTCGTGTGCCCCGTATGCCGACGGGGCTCCTGCCGCACCGCGTATTGTGACTGCTGCTGGCTGGAAGAAACCTCAAGGCGGCCGAGTGATGTCGTGGTCACAAGGTGTGAAAACCCTGAGCATTTCGTTGAGCAAGGTTAGATGCGGTTTACCTGGTTGGGGAGATAACGATCATCTACATCGCTGGTTGAAAACACTGTCTGACATGGCATTATGTCATAATTAGTGACGAGTTTGTGTCTGCAAACTTGTTGATTCTTTTCTTTTGTTTGCCTATTTTCATTTTCTCCGCTATACGTTTGTACTTATTTATTATCCTACAACTTCTTGTGTTATTTTCAGGACTAGTGGCAGCCCAAGCCATTTTGCCCACGGATACAACTCATAGCTTAAATCGATTGGTTGATTCTTGTGGATTACTGTACAGTTAGGTGGTCGTCTCGCATAGTGAGGGTGGGGAAGAATGCATGGAGCCGGTAGGTTTCGAATGCACAGCCGCAGCCAGTGGTATTCGTATCAAAGAAGGTTTGAGATCGAGAGCTTCCTGTGCAAACATTTTCCCAGGTCTAAGGTCAAATTGCGACAACCGAGACTGTTATTCGTACGAAGTATTTTCGGTAGATTACAAAACAGGCTCAACCGTTTACGAAACATAAAGTTAATGGCGAAAAGAAAGCAGGATGAGGACCTTGTGGGCCTGTGTTTAAGCAGCCATAAATTATCTGCACAGTATCGAGTCTGTTTGTGTTCGGAGCCTTTTCTGGTACACTGAAGGATAGGTATATTCCAGTATGTTTTTGTAATATGTCGCTTTACTAGTTCATTGGTTTTCACGCGAGAGCGAATGTCAAAGGCTTCTGTGCACCTGTCTCTTTGGTAATTGGAGAAAAAACTGCCGTAAGATTGTTGTTTGTAAAAAGGCAGATATAGGGAAGAAAGAATGAATGAGAAGGGGAACACTAGAGTACAGCATACCAACACAGATGCAACTGATAACTACACACAAAAAAGACAAACAAGCACACCCACGTGCATACAGAAAACAAAACAAAAACAGACCCGTTGGCGTTCGTACCTGCGGGAATGTGTGTTAATGAGATGATCACCAGAATAACAGCTTTCGTTTACCGTCGCTTATATGCCTGTTGAATAAGGTTTTAAACACCTCAACCGACTCAACTGTGGTCACAGCGTCCGTAGACCCAAGTTGATAAGGCATACTGTTCTCTGCTTTTAAAACTCGAGTTTTAGAAAGTGACCCTTAAACTGCTCTTTTTCGGAGAAAGGTGTTTGTTAGTTAGTTGTTAGTTATACTTTTGTTTCTTCTCAGATGTCTACAGTTACTTAATATGTGAACCGATTTTGCTAGCCTTTCTGGTTACGGATGGATCCTGAGCGCCCTGCCTTTCTTAGCAACTCATCTCCGGAAGCTCTCAGTAAGCATCATATCTTCCTTCAATATGCACGATAAACTTGTGTTTGTTTCCATATGGAGCCGTTCATTGAAGTTGCACATTGTGGAGAATGCTTCCGGGCGAAACACTCACAGATTCAGTATGGTTTGTTCGCTGCAGCTACATAATTTATGGACAGATCTAGGTCAACTGTCACTAGTGTTCTTGCATCTTTACAAGCAGAGATCTTTGGCTTGTAACTATTTGGTTACTACTTAACTCAGCCTATGTACATTAAATGACGAGTGGTTGCTTGTGGATCACTAAATTAGCGGGTTTAAAATCTTTTTGAAATATATCCGCATCCTGCGGCTTCTTTATAGCTCTTCATCCTCCTTTGTCATGGGCGTAAAACAGCACTGTTGATTTGACATGCTTGGTAAATCGAGGACAAATATGATGAAAAGAAGACAGTGGATGGACTCCTACAGAATACTGGTATTTGCTGGTAATTTGTCTGACAGCTGGTCGTTCACCTTTGCATTAAATCTGCGTCCGGCTAAATAATCCTCGGGCCACCTAAACGTTCGAGTTTTCCTAGTAAGGTAAAATGATAGACCATGGTAAAAGCTTTCAAGATGTCTAGGTAGATTGCATCAGTTGACAGCCTTTCGTTAGGTCAGTTAAGGAACCTGACAATGCGTGCTCTGAGCTGTACTCCGATTAATTGGAAGTCTATCTTATGATACGCCTTTTGATCCATGTTTGCACGATCCAGTTTTGCATATGCAGCGAAATTCTATGGCCTCATGGAGTTGAAATTGTCATATTGTTACACCTTTCTGGATCGTCCGTAAACGCATAATAGAGACAAGTAGTTACTTGGCCCATACGCCTCTTGGTGCAATTCTGCACACTTTGAACGAGCCCAACCTGCATTGTTGTATCGACAACTTTTCTGCGTGGTTTCTAAAATCGAGTTTTGGGTGGCTCAGTTGCCCACTATCAAAATTCATGTGCAACCTTGCGACGACCTTCTGGGCAATACATTATGTAGTGATGCATCGATGGCTTCAGACTCAGTAGGTGACCACTTACATCAAGCAATTGATAGGTTGGGTCACGTGAACCTGATTCAGGGAGATTTAGATGTACCCCATGCTATACATAAGATATCTTTAGAGTCGGATTTCGGTTAAGGGCCATGTTACCTTTTTGCTGGCTTATCTGTCACTGTGGGACACAATCATACCAGAGGTGGATAATTCTATGTCTTTTCTGTACACCATATCTTTGTGACACCTGTTACACGAGGGCCGCATTGAAGCACAGATAAGCCGCGGCTCGCCAGTTTTGTTGAAAAACGAACTGGCATTAGTGTGCAAGCAATGTCAGGTGACACTTTTATTGTCAATATTGGGCATAGGGGGTAACGTTAGTTTAGTGAACCTAGTCAACGGCAAATCCTGGCTATACACGCTGTTGTTTGTTTCGTTGTTGCCTTTTCCTATTAGGATTACGGCTAAACGAGGTTTACTGGAACTAAAGTAGTTTCTGTTTGTGCTTGAGGAGACCCTGATGGTTCCTCACATACTACATTTGGTTTAATTATAGTATATTGTTGTCTTCACTAGGATCTGGCGTTTTGTGATCTGGTAACTAATTCCAAAAGGCAACTGATAGCGGACGGCAGATCAGGTTGTGTGCACCCTTTCCATTATTTTCTCTGTTGGAATAGATACTGCTAGTAGTCGAGGTCCACCTAGCTAAGCTATGCGTGTTGATTGAAAGAGACAGTTCCCACCAACCATGACTTAGATAAAAGTGACAAGCAGATGATTCGGCCAAGCCTCGCCGATCTAAGTCAAGTGTTTACGTATCGAAGCTCCCCAGTGCAGGTTCGTTGTGTCTGTGCTGGTCGTTTCTTTAAGTTTCAGTGAACTGCGTGTTTGTCTCGATTCGGGTGGATACGAATTGAGTTCGCCCATTTTTACCTCAAGAACTGGTATTAATTTTCACAATTTCCTATTCTGTGTTATCGTTTTATTTTATTACTAGTTAGTTTCGTTTTCTCAAAGACCTCCAGTGTTCAACGAAACGCCATAAACGAGACTTGTTTAATTTATTTCACTGTTGTATTTTATTACTGTTGTTTTTCCTTCCCATATTCCCTGTTTTCGACGAAGAGCAACCAACCCAATCAGTTGCAGCGATGGTTTCACCCAACTGTTGTTGGCCTCAGTATATAATGCTCGGTACGGTAAACGCTCAGCTGGCATGCGGACTTAGATGGTTAGGTCATGTACTAAGGATGCCAGCTAGTCGTTTGCCACACCGAGCACTCTTTGCCGACGCTGCGGCCGACTGGCGCAAGGTGCGAGGTGGACAGATGACCTGGCGTAGACAAATGAAATCGTTTACGAAGGGGTTGGTCACTGTAGATCGGGTTCGTCTCCCGGGCTGGGGCCTCGCGACTCACAGAGTCGGTGGCTTGAGACGTTAGGTGAGATGGCGGCTAATCGAGCTCAGTGGCGTGAATGTTGTCGTTGTTTGGCCGAGTTGTCTGTGAAGTGAGTGCACTTAATGATGCGGGGCAGTGAAAGCCGTAAGGAAGCTGTCTTGCTGATGACGCCTTACTTTCACTTACAGCTCGGTTGTTTGTTTGCAAGGTGTAGGCACCTTGATGTTGTATGTTTGAATATAGACGTGGCTATTTTTAGTAATTAGACCCACTTCCCCTTCCCTTATCTTTTTTCTTTCTCTTCCTATATAGGCTTTTTCTTCGTGGTTGTGCGGCAGTTAAGTATCAATGTGAACCACTGATCTATTGCTGTCTATGATGATGATTGATTGATTGATTGATTGTGTCCTAAGGTTATCGTTCCACACCAAATTACAGCGTCTTTCGGAGGAATTTCTCACTTTTTCTTCCAATACATTGTATACGTTCTTCCCTTCCTTTGGATTTTCTACTCAGTTTATACCAGCTGTGATAGACAGAAAACCATTTGCACGCTTCCTCGATCTTAACTACTCGGATTGACATCAGCTATCAGGCTTTCGAGTGCGTGCTCGAGCTGCGGATTGCAGGCTTCCTGTTATAATATACGTTTACGGACTGTTCTTGGCCTCAGCGTAGGAGGCTACTTTTAACACGGATGCCTCAGGCTACGTATGGAGTTACACTTGGTTATTTGGTGTGTACGTAAACCACATTTTACTCTGCGCCAACTGCAAGTTGTCAGACATATACACGAAGATATCCAGGTAGATTTAGTTATTTCTGACCACCAAAGGTCAGTTAGTCGTGCATGTACGTGCTAATATCATTGTAGTGTTGTTTTTTTTCCATGATTCACAAAATTGGAACAGCGTCTATCTGTTCGGTTATTAGGTCTCACACATTCGAAAGCCGCTACCCTCTTCTGTGTCCAGTTGCATAGACGAGCTAGCCAGCAATCCACATTTTCAGGATCTCGTCTTCAGCTCGTTCCTGCCATCCGTTCTACTCGTCTCCGGTACGTTTCCACTACTATGGATGCTTCATAATTTGTTCGATTCTAGCTTAATGTTCAGCATATGCATCACAACAACACGTTTTCTGTCATGGCATTCGTGATCACATATGAGTTAGATAGTACTATAAAGCTAGCAACTCCTTGGCGAACAAGGACTTTCGAAGTAGTCAAAGCTCGGACTTTGTGAGTATGTGTTTGGAGTTTGGCGATGTTACCATTGAACTATCCGGATCTTATAAGGGGAACAGTACAAAAACACTGTCGATAACTAATGAGATCATAACGCTCAGTATGCCTTTCTGTTGTGCATACATGTTTTAGTCTAGAGATGAAGGTGACTTCTTTATCGGCAGGATGTGAAACCTTTCATAACCCAGACTAGCCAGGTTTCCAACAGCTACTCGTCACCACGTTGTTGATGTTGACACGAGAATTCTAAATTTGTGTTAATCTTAAGCGGACTGTGGTGCCAATGTTTCAAAGTTTGTCAAGTTCGTTTGCATAAATAAAGCTTTTTGCGGTCCTATACTACATTGTTGTCCCGTATAAAGCTCTTTGAATGGTATACCAATATTGCAATCACAAATAAAGGCATTCTATGGGTGAGCACCATTCAATCCTGGGCAGAAAAATGCACCGCGTTGAGCGGCTCGGATTACTTATTCATGTGATGACCTAACTACTAGCTACACTTTGATAATATCTGTCTGTCGGATATTAACCCCTACTCGTCTACCGAACACGATTTAACCTTGCCCCCTTCAATGTCCGAACGCTTATCCTGCTCCTCCTCCTGCTCTTCGCTCTCCTCATCATCATCATCATCATCATCATCATCATCATCATCATCATCATCATCATCATCATCATCATCATATCAGCCATGAGCCTGACCAAAAGGTACTGTGGCTCGGGCTGCCGCTCACCTCAACAGTGACGTGGAATATCCTAGAAGAAAACGTTACTAAGAAGGTTGAAAATTAATAGAAGTCTAAGCAAAAGAACTAGAAATGGTATGGATGCAGGTACGCCATTGACTGCGACACACCGCCATCTCGGATAGCGTCTCTAACCAGCGGTTTGAGTGATCACGAGGACCCCATCCAGGCAGGCGACACCTACCCACTTTACTCAGTGGAGCAGTCAGGGTCTTCATATTTCGTGACCACGTTGTCGCTTGACCACCATGTGGTTTCACCCAACTGTTGGTGGCCTCAGTATATAATGCCCGGTACGGTAAACGCTCAGCTGGCATGCGGAGTACGTGACCTAACCATCGCAGGCTGTGCAACGTGAGTAGTTGACCGATCGATCGCGCATCCCGAGCGTTCCGGAATACGCGCCGGCGAACTGCCACATTGCTCACGCGATCAGTCCACTTAATGTGGGCTATTTGGCGGAGACAACGATGGTCAAATACAGCAAGCTTGTTGATATCTTCCTTGCGAACAGGCCACGTCTCCGAACCATAGAGCAAAACAGAACGCACACAAGCATTATATACTCTTCCTTTCAGCGACAATCGAACGTCTTTTCGACGCCACAGATGACGCAGGTTGGCAAAGGCAACTCGTGCCTTTGCTATCCTCGTTGATATCTCATCAGCAATATTACAAGCTGACGAGATAATGCTACCCAAGTATGTGAAACTGTCCACAGTCTCAAGCGGATTACCTGCAATAAAGAAAGTAGGAGTGGAAATGCCCCAGTCTTGAAGTAACACTTTGCACTTTGAAGGTGCGAAGCGCATTCCATACAAACCAGCCCGGTCATTCACCTTGTTCAGCATGTCTTCGGCAGAGGGGCTAAGTAAGACAATGTCGTCCGCATACTCCAGATCGGTCAACCGAGCGCCAGGAAGAAGCTCAACACCAAGTTCACTGGACTCCTCAAGCGCACCCTCCAGAATGTCGTCCATGACAAAATTGAACAGGAAGGGAATCGGACACCCTTGACGAACAACACCAGGAGTGAGTGAACGCCGAGACAGTTGTCCATAAACTCTCACCCTGCTTGCAGAGTGAGCATACAGTGATCTCAACAGATTCACGTATTTCCCTGGTACTCCCTTGCGAAGAAGACAGTTCCAGAGAACGTTACGAGCAACTGAATCGAAAGCAGCTTTCAGGTCCAAAAAGACCACGACCGTCGGCTGCCTATAAGAGTGCCGATGTTCCAAGATCCGTCGCAAGGTAAAAATGTGGTCAACGCACCCTCGACCGGATCGGAATCCTGCCTGTTCTTCACGTATCTGACTTTCTCTGGGTTTAGTGAGCCGACGTAAAATGAGGCCAGTGAGTAACTTGGACGCAACAGATACCAAACTGATGCCTCTGTGGTTGTCACATAGACTTCGGGCCCCCTTTTTGAAAACGGGAATTACTGTTGACAAGCACCAATCGCGAGGTACCTCTTCAGTCTCCCAAATCGTCTGGAGGAGTTTTGTCAGTTCTGATATCAACCTCTCTCCGCCATCCTTGAAAAGAGAAGAGAGGAGGTCTGGTCCAGGAGCCTTATTACGCTTCAATAACCTGAGCTCTAGGACCACTTCTGCTTCCGACGGAGGGCCGTCTGGAATGCAATAACTGACCATTCGGGTCCCGTCGTCCACATGGTCTGGTTGAGGCCAACTGAACTGATCTTTAAAATGTTCAGCCCTACC
This sequence comes from Paragonimus kellicotti, assembly GCA_014220965.1. NCBI lineage: Eukaryota > Metazoa > Platyhelminthes > Trematoda > Plagiorchiida > Troglotrematidae > Paragonimus > Paragonimus kellicotti. The sequence goes on along the minus strand of LOND01000843.1, from coordinate 92,811 downwards.
TGTCAAGTCGGCGCGACTGATAGGTGGTAAGTGAATATCGAGGAAGAACCTAATTATGCAAAAATACCGTTTCATTTGCCTTTGGAAAGGCCTATCTCATTCTGTTCAAAGTGACCTTCATAGTCGGCACGGTCATGTGCCACTCCGCCTACACACTTCGCCCTTCACGAGCGTTCTCAGCCTTGTGCCAATTTCTCGCACCCCGCCTACACACTCGTACTTTTAATTGGGACATCACTGTACTGTCTGGATCTTTGTCTGGTCCACTTCTGTCCTTGTTTTCTGATTGGTCACAAACCCCCTAAATATGATCGTGTTGTCTTCGGATTGAGTGACATAAAAAGAGCTCTGTCCGGAGGCCAGTCTTTTCTCTGTGTTCATGCGTTAGCCTCGGGTGGTTGGGTTGGCCGGGAAGATACGAATTAGTCGTGCTTACTTCGTAGTCAGTTGTTCATTACCGTTGAACGTCGTTCCGTTATCTACCGTTTCACTAACCGTTATTCTGTTGTCTGTTTACGCGCTCGTAGGCCGTAGATCCAGTCACAACACTGAACGATCTTTTTCACATATGGTCTCACTTACACCGACCCGACGACCAGTACAACCACAGATCATGGATAAAAGCCTTCTGTTATTCTCAGATAAAAAGAATTATTCCATCTCTTCCGACTGTTCGACTAAATAGTGCTCACGGTCTTTGCGCAAGCTTTTAGTCAGTTTGCGTTTAAGTCATCGACGGTCGCCGTCATTCAGAACCAGGTGGGATCGAGCGACGCTTGTTCATGAGGTTTATCGCCGCGATGGAAATCCAGTTCTGTCGCAACTGAACAGCTCCTTCTGAAAATGCCTCTTCACAACATGTTTTCATAACTTCTGCGATTTGTTCCCAGTGTTCGTTAAGATCCCCACCTGACTCGAACTGGGCAACTTGTTCACCAACGCCTTCTGGTAACCGTTCGTTACACCCTCATCGCTCGAATGCGAGTTAATTACCTTGCATTTACGAGCGTGTGTCCTCTGGGTAAATGACAAAACTAAACGGGCACGCACAACAGCATGGTCCGAGTCCAGTTGGTTGCTCCAAAAGGAACGACAGTCCTTAACAGAGTGGAGCCA
>LOND01000843.1:61458-84785 GCA_014220965.1 Paragonimus kellicotti | reverse complement strand
TGGTTTCACCCAACTGTTGTTGGCCTCAGTATATAATGCTCGGTACGGTAAATCGCTCAGCTGGCACAGACTTAGATGGTTAGGTCATGTACTAAGGATGCCAGCTAGTCGTTTGCCACACCGAGCACTCTTTGCCGACGCTGCGGCCGACTGGCGCAAGGTGCGAGGTGGACAGATGACCTGGCGTAGACAAATGAAATCGTTTACGAAGGGGTTGGTCACTGTAGATCGGGTTCGTCTCCCGGGCTGGGGCCCTCGCGACTCAGAGTCGGTGGCTTGAGACGTTAGGTGAGATGGCGGCTAATCGAGCTCAGTGGCGTGAATGTTGTCGTTGTTTGGCCGAGTTGTCTGTGAAGTGAGTGCACTTAATGATGCGGGGCAGTGAAAGCCGTAAGGAAGCTGTCTTGCTGATGACGCTTTACTCTCACTTACCGCTCGGTCGTTTGTTTGCAAGGTGTAGGCACCTTGAGTGTTATGTTTGAGTATAGGCGTGGCTATTTTTAGTAATTAGACCCACTTCCCTTCCCTTATCTTTTTTCTTTCTCTTCCTATATAGGTTTTTCTTCGTGGTTGTGCGGCAGTTAAGCATCAATGTGAACCACTGATCTATTGCTGTCTATGATGATGATTGATTGATTGATTGATTGTGTCCTAAGGTTATCGTTCCACACCAAATTACAGCGTCTTTCGGAGGAATTTCTCACTTTTTCTTCCAATACATTGTATACGTTCTTCCCTTCCTTTGGATTTTCTACTCAGTTTATACCAGCTGTGATAGACAGAAAACCATTTGCACGCTTCCTCGATCTTAACTACTCGGATTGACATCAGCTATCAGGCTTTCGAGTGCGTGCTCGAGCTGCGGATTGCAGGCTTCCTGTTATAATATACGTTTACGGACTGTTCTTGGCCTCAGCGTAGGAGGCTACTTTTAACACGGATGCCTCAGGCTACGTATGGAGTTACACTTGGTTATTTGGTGTGTACGTAAACCACATTTTACTCTGCGCCAACTGCAAGTTGTCAGACATATACACGAAGATATCCAGGTAGATTTAGTTATTTCTGACCACCAAGGTCAGTTAGTCGTGCATGTACGTGCTAATATCATTGTAGTGTTGTTTTTTTTCCATGATTCACAAAATTGGAACAGCGTCTATCTGTTCGGTTATTAGGTCTCACACATTCGAAAGCCGCTACCCTCTTCTGTGTCCAGTTGCATAGACGAGCTAGCCAGCAATCCACATTTTCAGGATCTCGTCTTCAGCTCGTTCCTGCCATCCGTTCTACTCGTCTCCGGTACGTTTCCACTACTCATGGACACATAATTTGTTCGATTCTAGCTTAATGTTCAGCATATGCATCACAACACACGTTTTCTGTCATGGCATTCGTGATCACATATGAGTTAGATAGTACTATAAAGCTAGCAACTCCTTGGCGAACAAGGACTTTCGAAGTAGTCAAAGCTCGACTTTGTGAGTATGTGTTTGGAGTTTGGCGATGTTACCATTGAACTATCCGGATCTTATAAGGGGAACAGTACAAAAACACTGTCGATAACTAATGAGATCATAACGCTCAGTATGCCTTTCTGTTGTGCATACATGTTTTAGTCTAGAGATGAAGGTGACTTCTTTATCGGCAGGATGTGAAACCTTTCATAACCCAGACTAGCCAGGTTTCCAACAGCTACTCGTCACCACGTTGTTGATGTTGACACGAGAATTCTAAATTTGTGTTAATCTTAAGCGGACTGTGGTGCCAATGTTTCAAAGTTTGTCAAGTTCGTTTGCATAAATAAAGCTTTTTGCGGTCCTATACTACATTGTTGTCCCGTATAAAGCTCTTTGAATGGTATAATAGTTGGTCTAATCACAAATAAAGGCATTCTATGGGTGAGCACCATTCAATCCTGGGCAGAAAAATGCACCGCGTTGAGCGGCTCGGATTACTTATTCATGTGATGACCTAACTACTAGCTACACTTTGATAATATCTGTCTGTCGGATATTAACCCCTACTCGTCTACCGAACACGATTTAACCTTGCCCCCTTCAATGTCCGAACGCTTATCCTGCTCCTCCTCCTGCTCTGTGCTCTCCTCTCATCCTCTCATCATCATCATCATCATCATCATCATCATCATCATCATCATCATCATCATCATCATCATATCAGCCATGAGCCTGACCAAAAGGTACTGTGGCTCGGGCTGCCGCTCACCTCAACAGTGACGTGGAATATCCTAGAAGAAAACGTTACTAAGAAGGTTGAAAATTAATAGAAGTCTAAGCAAAAGAACTAGAAATGGTATGGATGCAGGTACGCCATTGACTGCGACACCGCCATCTCGGATAGCGTCTCTAACCAGCGGTTTGAGTGATCACGAGGACCCCATCCAGGCAGGCGACACCTACCCACTTTACTCAGTGGAGCAGTCAGGGTTTTCATATTTCGTGACCACGTTGTCGCTTGACCACCATGTGGTTTCACCCAACTGTTGGTGGTCTCAGTATATAATGCCCGGTACGGTAAACGCTCAGCTGGCATGCGGAGTACGTGACCTAACCATCGCAGGCTGTGCAACGTGAGTAGTTGACCGATCGATCGCGCATCCCGAGCGTTCCGGAATACGCGCCGGCGAACTGCCGCATTGCTCACGCGATCAGTCCACTTAATGTGGGCTATTTGGCGGAGACAACGATGGTCAAATACAGCAAGCTTGTTGATATCTTCCTTGCGAACAGGCCACGTCTCCGAACCATAGAGCAAAACAGAACGCACAAGCATTATATACTCTTCCTTTCAGCGACAATCGAACGTCTTTTCGACGCCACAGATGACGCAGGTTGGCAAAGGCAACTCGTGCCTTTGCTATCCTCGTTGATATCTCATCAGCAATATTACAAGCTGACGAGATAATGCTACCCAAGTATGTGAAACTGTCCACAGTCTCAAGCGGATTACCTGCAATAAAGAAAGTAGGAGTGGAAATGCCCCAGTCTTGAAGTAACACTTTGCACTTTGAAGGTGCGAAGCGCATTCCATACAAACCAGCCCGGTCATTCACCTTGTTCAGCATGTCTTCGGCAGAGGGGCTAAGTAAGACAATGTCGTCCGCATACTCCAGATCGGTCAACCGAGCGCCAGGAAGAAGCTCAACACCAAGTTCACTGGACTCCTCAAGCGCACCCTCCAGAATGTCGTCCATGACAAAATTGAACAGGAAGGGAAATCGGACACCCTTGACGAACACCACTAGAAGTGATGAACGCCCGAGACAGTTGTCCATAAACTCTCACCCTGCTTGCAGAGTGAGCATACAGTGATCTCAACAGATTCACGTATTTCCCTGGTACTCCCTTGCGAAGAAGACAGTTCCAGAGAACGTTACGAGCAACTGAATCGAAAGCAGCTTTCAGGTCCAAAAAGACCACGACCGTCGGCTGCCTATAAGAGTGCCGATGTTCCAAGATCCGTCGCAAGGTAAAAATGTGGTCAACGCACCCTCGACCGGATCGGAATCCTGCCTGTTCTTCACGTATCTGACTTTCTCTGGGTTTAGTGAGCCGACGTAAAATGAGGCCAGTGAGTAACTTGGACGCAACAGATACCAAACTGATGCCTCTGTGGTTGTCACATAGACTTCGGGCCCCCTTTTTGAAAACGGGAATTACTGTTGACAAGCACCAATCGCGAGGTACCTCTTCAGTCTCCCAAATCGTCTGGAGGAGTTTTGTCAGTTCTGATATCAACCTCTCTCCGCCATCCTTGAAAAGAGAAGGAGAGAGGAGGTCTGGTCCAGGAGCCTTATTACGCTTCAATAACCTGAGCTCTAGGACCACTTCTGCTTCCGACGGAGGGCCGTCTGGAATGCAATAACTGACCATTCGGGTCCCGTCGTCCACATGGTCTGGTTGAGGCCAACTGAACTGATCTTCAAAATGTTCAGCCCACCTGTCAAGTCGACGCGACTGATTGGTGGTAAGTGAATATCGAGGAAGAACCCAATTCCCCGAAAATACCGTTTCATTTGCCTTTGGAAAGGCCTATCTCATTCTGTTCAAAGTGACCTTCATAGTCGGCACGGTCATGTGCCACTCCGCCTACACACTTCGCCCTTCACGAGCGTTCTCAGCCTTGTGCCAATTTCTCGCACCCCGCCTACACACTCGTACTTTTAATTGGGACATCACTGTACTGTCTGGATCTTTGTCTGGTCCACTTCTGTCCTTGTTTTCTGATTGGTCACAAACCCCTTAAATATGATCGTGTTGTCTTCGGATTGAGTGACATAAAAAGAGCTCTGTCCGGAGGCCAGTCTTTTCTCTGTGTTCTGCGTTAGCCTCAGGTGGTTGGGTTGGCCGGGAAGATACGAATTAGTCGTGCTTACTTCGTAGTCAGTTGTTCATTACCGTTGAACGTCGTTCCGTTATCTACCGTTTCACTAACCGTTATTCTGTTGTCTGTTTACGCGCTCGTAGGCCGTAGATCCAGTCACAACACTGAACATCTTTTTCACATATGGTCTCACTTACACCGACTCGACGACCAGTACAACCACGGATCAGGGAAAAAAGCCTTCTGCAATTCCCAGATAAAAAGGCTTTCCATCTCTTTCGACTGTTCGACCAAGTAGTGCTCACGGTCTTTGCGCAAGCTTTTAGTCAGCTTGCGTTTAAGTTCTCGACGGTCGTCATATTCAGAACCAGGTGGGATCGAGCGACGCTTGTTCATGAGGTTTATCGACGCGATGGAAATCCAGTTCTGTCGCAACTGAACAGCTCCTTCACATACCTCTTCACAGCATGTTTTCATAGCTGCGGCGATTTGTTCCCAGTGTTCGTTAGGATCCCTCACCTGACTCGAACTGGGCAACTTGTTCACCAACGCCTTCTGGTAAGCGTTCTTTACACCCTCATCGCTCGAATGCCAGTTAATTACCTTGCATTTACGAGCGTGTGTCCTCTAGGGAAAATGACAAAACAAACGGCACGTCGGACGCAATCTGAGTTGCTCCAAAAGGCACGACAGTCCTTAACAGAGTGGCGCCACCTGTAACTGACTGCTATATGATCCAACTGTGTCCATGGCTGAGAAGCACACATAGGTTTCCATGTAACACTGTACAGATGGGTCAAAGGGAAGCTTTTGTACGCACTTCGGAGACCTTCGCCATCGATATCTGATGTCTTGTTAAAACATGGCTCCCGAATTCTAGCTCATTGTCACAATTTTAATGTTACTGATGAGTAGTCGAGGATTTGGTTAATTTCAAGTTGAACATCACCCACAATTGATCGCAGCTGTCGCATTCCCATAGACTATCCAGTCGGCCCCTTTCGAAAAGAAGCACTAGACTCGAGTTTCGCTCTCATCTGCTACTGCAGGGACTAAAACTCCGGTGATAGTCTATGGATAGTCTATGGGAATGCGACAGCTGCGATCAATTGTGGGTGATGTTCAACTTGAAATTTTAATGTTCGCCATCCGCTTCACTGTTTGCGTGCAATGTGCGCTGGTGTGGAGACTGTGCGGCCCAAACCACTGACCACGCTGGTGTTCGAATTTCCCTTAGCGCATACGTGGAGAAGACGCTGCCTGTCTGGGTGCCATTCATGGGCTGTCTTTGCTTTTCGCACGTGCGGTTAGTGTATACAGAGGCGTCTATCACAAACGTTGTCTGTCTGTTGTTAAGGCATATACTTCCACAAACTGTAGTTCTGACGCAGTCAAAGATGATTTTTATCATCAACTCACCAACTTTCTGCACACTTCACGGCGCTTGAACATTTGAATGCTAGCTGAGGACTTGAACGCTCAAGTGAGTAGGCTAAGCGCTGACGAGCGTGACTTGTTTGGCTCGCACTCTTACGGTACCCGTGGGACAGCCGGCTATGATCGTTTGCTGCATCTCTGTACTCTGTTTCTGGCAAGTACTAATTTTCGACGTTCTAGACGTCCGCGCGGCGGCCTCCATCACCGAGTCACTCATACACCACAGATTGACAACATAGACATCAGCTGTCGGTGGCTTGGTAGTTTCCAAGACTGCAAGTCAATCCACAGCGTCTATGTAGATTATGATCACATGTATTTATGTGCTAAGTTCGCCCTGCGCTTTGGTTGAGAGGGTCACTTCGTCATCAATCACAAATAGACTCATCTAGCCTGACGGAGATACAAGCGCTGCTTACATTTTCACAGACTTAGATGGTTAGGTCATGTACTAAGGATGCCAGCTAGTCGTTTGCCACACCGAGCACTCTTTGCCGACGCTGCGGCCGACTGGCGCAAGGTGCGAGGCTGTACAGATGACCTGGATCTACCACTCAGGAGTCCACCGATCACCCTGGATCCTCTCTAGCCATGAGGGCTGTTACGTGTGTTGAGTGTTGTACAGTCGAGAATCCCGTATCCAGGAAGATGACCTGGCGGTAGACAAATTGAAATCGTTTACACAACGAGGGTTGGTCACCGTAGATCGGGTTCGTCTCTCAAGCTGGAGCTTCCGCGACTCCCAGAGTCGGTGTCTTGAGACGTTAGGTGAGATGGCGGCTAATCGAGCTCAGTGGCGTGAATGTTGTCGTTGTGTTTACCGAGTTGTCTGTGAAGTGAGTGCACTTAATGACGCGGGCAGTGAAAGCCGTAAGGGCGATGTCTTGCTGTTGACGCTTTACTCTCACTTACCGCTCGGTCGTTTGTTTGCAAGGTGTAGGCCACCTTGTTGTTATAGTTGAGTATAGAGCGTGGCTATTTTAGTAATTAAGACCCACTTCCCTTCACTTATCTTCTTTTCTTATCTCTTCCTATATAGCTCTTTTCTCTTCGTGGTTGTGCGCAGTTAAAAGTATCAATTCTGTAACCACATCTATTGCATGTCTATGGTGGTGGACCGCGCATATGATGGTGTGAAAGTGTTCTTCGGCTTCCGCCTACGAGACATGAAGTATGCAGCTGATAGCAGTTTAATAAGTGGGGGTTCGTAAGGAACGTAGAACATGTTGGCCAAACTAGAGCACGTGGTTCGTTAGTTCGTTGTGACCTTTGCATCTTGTAAGTGTGAGGTGCTGTTACAAGATTGAGATTATTTTTCGCTTGCTTTCACTCTTGGTGATTAGCTGTTGAAGATAGTTGAGAGGTTCGTGTTGCTTGGGAGCTGTACCAGCGCTATTAGAGTGTCTGATGAGACCACGAGTCGTATATTTAAGGCTGGAATGGCGTTTGCCAACTGACGCGATTTGTTTTGCTGGCATGTTCTCAGTTTTTTCGTGAAAAGCCGACTGTGCAATGCCACTGTAATGGCGATCTTATTATACGAGTGCGAAACCTGTTCCATCCGCGCGGAGAACGTTTACAGGGTTTCGGGCGGTGATTTCTCCGTACATTTGATGACGTGTGTTGGGAACAAGCTTGTCATCAATGACGAAGTTGGCCGATGTTTTTGGAACTGGTAGACTTTGTCGATCCGCGCGCATAGCTATCATCATCATCATCATCATCATCATTATCACATTATTAGTTCTCTAGAATGCACTGCTCCACTGAGTAAAGTGGGTAGGTGTCGCCTGCCTGGATGGGGTCCTCGTGATCACTCAAACCGCTGGTTGGAGACGCTATCCGAGATGGCGGTGTGTCGCAGTCAATGGCGTACCTGCATCCATACCATTTCTAGTTCTTTTGCTTAGACTTCTATTAATTTTCAACCTTCTTAGTAACGTTTTCTTCTAGGATATTCCACGTCACTGTTGAGGTGAGCGGCAGCCCGAGCCACAGTACCTTTGGTCAGGCTCATGGCTGATATGATGATGATGATGATCAGTGATGCTTAACTGACCTACAACCATAGGATACCCTGTACAGGGAGAGAAGCAAAACCGAAAGAAAGAGAGGGAACCTAACTGCGGACAAGTCCACATCTGCAGCATAAAAGCTGTGTGTTAGCTGTGGGTCCATTCAGTTGTTAACCCGCACGGTAGTGCTAAATATGAACATATAGATATGTAACCCGTATGTTGTGATCCCAATGAATTTCCACCCGTACAGTAGGGTAGCAATCGACCGATTATAGTAGAATGCCAGACAGTGTGATCTAATTTGCAGTGAATACGATCAACACGTGTAGTGGGGACATGCGACAGTCAGAGACGAAAAGCAACACAATCCTAAGTCAAGCTGCATTCAGACCAGTTTTCGGAAAACAACGGCGGTCGTGTCGAAGCCAAAACAAGACTGTCTAGAATGAGCGTTTGGGATCGATAAAATCAATGTCCAAACTACTTGGTCTGCTTGTAGTTCAGTAGACTAGAGAAAAAACAGCCCATATGATGGACCCGTAATGATATGTCTGTCCGCGGATCCAAAAGGCAAACTGGCCAATTTTATGCAAAGAATATTAGGAGGAGAAGGTCGGCCAGGAAAACGAACAACGACTAGCCTACATATCACAGATGACGTCAATAAAAACAGGAAAAAGTGATCAAATACCTGATGAAACCGGAGAAAATAGTGGCGTGATTTTCTGTCTTTATCATTAATAAGTAAACGGGAACCAGTTTTCTTCATCATCAACATCATCACTATCATCATCACCACAGATGGCAATACATCAATGGTTCACATTGACGCTTAACTGCCACAACCAAGAATAAGAAAACGAAACACAGTACAGGAAGAGAAGCAAAACCGAAAGAAAGAGAGGGAACCTAACTGCTACGAATAACCACGTCTATGTTCAAACAGTCAGCATCAAGGTGTCTGCACCTTACAAACAACTAACCAAGCTACAAGTGAAAGTAAGGCGTTATCAACAAGACAGCTTCCTTACGGCTTTCACTGCCCCGCATCATTAAGTACACTCACTTCACAGACAACTCGGCCAAACAACGACAACATTCATGCCACTGAGCTCGATTAGTCGCCATCTCACCTAACGTCTCCAGCCACCGACTCTGTGAGTCGCGAGGCCCCAGCCCGGGAGACGAACCCGATCTACAGTGACCAACCCTTCGTGAACGATTTCATTTGTCTACGCCAGGTCATCATCTGTCCACCTCGCACCTTGCGCCAGTCGGCCGCAGCGTCGGCAAACAGTGCTCGGTGTGGCAGACGACTAGCTGGCATCCTTAGTACATGACCTAACCATCTAAGTCTGTGCAAATGTAAGGATTGAACGAAGAGAACTCGTTTGACAATCACTGCCAAACACCCGCTTCCTAACCTCCTTCGTTGCTTACTCGTTGGTGCCACCCGATACGAGCGATCGAACGCAGACATCGGATGATCAAATACCTGAAGACGGTTTACGTCTTCTATCCTGAGCAGTCAAGTTTTCCAGCCTTAAAGTAATACAGCCCTCACTGTCGCCTTATATACGCGACCCTAAGGCTTCAGAGGTGCATCTCCTGTCACCAGAAGTTTCTTAGACTAACGAATACCGGCCTGGCTCCAGAGAAACGTGCATACGTATCTGGTCTCATAGGTTTCGTTGGCCTGGCCACATTTTATGCACGCCAACTGACCACTTGTCACATTATGCCTTGTTTGCGATTGGTGTTTTGGACTAGAAACGACAGCCTGGTTGTCAGTGTGTGCTTAATGTCCAAGTTTTGGAGACTTTTACACTGTATCTTGTTTCGGAAGGGCACTCCTGGCTTCTGTTTTGATCTCCTGTAACAATGAACACGGTTGGTTGAAGACACTGTCCGACTGAACAAGTTTATTCACATCTGACTTTACATGAATCTCACTTTGTCTACTTCTGATAGACGGTTTGGTTTTGCCATCAGATACCTACTTCCTTGATCCCCACGAGAATTCTGTTCTTCTCCTAATCAAGAGTTCTGATCCCAATCAGCTGTATTTAATCATTAATGTTGGTCGACTGCTGGTTTGGGTTGTTCGTTTTTCATCTGGAACACACACTGATCGTTCCATTTAAATGGCTACTTTTGATTTATATGAACTCACCCAATTAGCTAAAGGATGTGTTTATAAAGATATGGAAGAAGAGAAAAATTTGCAACTAGACATTCGGAAACAAAGAGGCGGTGTAGGTTATTCAAGTAGATATTTCTCAAATTCACACCCAGTGTATTAGCGTTTTTGTAATCGGCGGTTTACGTGTCTGATGCGGTTTTTAAATGAAACGTATGTAATAGGTAAGAATAATCGACGACTATCTTGTGAGAAAATTTGTCGCAATCCGTACAGTGTTTAGAAGTAGGTCGGCTTTCATACGGACACTTTAGAGATTTCATGCACCCAGAGTCTTTAGGAAGAGGACCAGTGAACGCAGTTAGTAATGGATATAATCAATAAGGGAGATTACAACCATGAACAAAGCGTCTAATCAAATGTGAAGATTTGTGGGGAGATCGGAAACGGTAGACTAAGGAAATGAGAAGTGAAGAGAGAAGTCAATAATGTGGTCTGACCATTTCAGCTTGGAAGTTACTGTAATGTCGAGACATTTCACTGTGAAATATTTCGAAAATCCGTGTGAACCGAGGCATTGTAATCATCTGTATATTATCGCAATCTGATTCAGCCAGAGAAAAGCTTTATCTTGGTAGTTTGATCAGTTCCGTCTTAGGGTTGTTGATAATGGCCAGCTCACCGGCTTAGTAATTGTACCCTGGAGTATATAACTTCTTTCGTAATTTGGGTTCGCTCAGCCCATGACAAGCTCATCAGCATACTTAGAAAAAATTCCCTAGGGTGGAGGTAGATCGTGGACATACAAAACGAAAAGCTGTGCATAGGCCCTGATAATTAGGATGACGTCGTTGTTTTAGGAGTGCGAGATGATATATTACTGAACATGCAGGCGAATAATGTTTACTTATTAAGATGGCTATAGGTGGACAGGTGAAGATGATGACGTTTAAAAAGTTTAAGCTGGACACTGCAACCGAAGATGTCAAATGCATTGCTGAAATTCATACAGCAGACCGACTAACGCCATATTTTTTATCAGACGATGATAGAAAAGTATTAACTAAGGAACCGGTGAGTCGGGGACAACATTTTGTCTGGTGAACAAATTATCTCGTGCTTCGTTTACGATTCATTTCTAGAAAAAAAATTATTTTCGAAAATTTTCAGGGTGGTTAGGTTGTCAGCAGTGGGAGGGGTTTCCTTTTTTTCATTTTGAGGATGATGTACTACGAACATTTTTCCAGATGTCTTTAGGTTTTTCTTCACGTCTGCGAGTAGAACACATAGTAGCCAACCAAAATACTCAGTCTCCCAAGGGCGGTCGATGAGCCAACGTTTAGCTATGCTTTTTTGTCATGTTTTAGTTTAGACAACTGTCGTGTACATCCTAGAGTTCCATCATCATCGTTGCATCTGTTTCATTTTTGATAATTTATGTAAGTAAGTAGGCACATGGTCAGCTTAGAGTATTGGAGGATGTTTTTCTTCCAACACTTACGTCACCTGTTTCGAGAACAGATACTAGTTGAGGTGTTCCGTGTTGCATATTTTCCGTCCACGTGTGTAAACTCACCAGCCTTAATGTTATTACTTTTTGCTTCTGTTAAAGCCACCTTACTCTCACTTGCAACTAGGTTGTCTGCGTACGTAATGTATTTATTCTAGTGTTCACTGTTTAGGCTTTGACACTTAGTTTTTTTGCGTCAAGTTCTACTTCTTTTGCGTCTGTTCTATCTTTTAGTCATTGTCTGCTTTACGTTGATGTACGGTAATGAAGCGATTCAAACGAGTACCTTAGTAGACAAGTTTGGTACCCAGCAGCGCTAGTCCAAATGCACCGGATGACGGAGAAATCTTTATGCATATTTCTTGCAGTCACGAAGGTTTGAGCTATGAATACGGTTGACTTTAAAGTGGAAGCTCGCAAATATCGATTAGAGTTCACAATCTATTGCGAGGAGACCTGTTGGAGCAACAAATGAACATTGTAACCAGTGCTAGAGAATGCAGCCGTATATAGTCCTTACATTTAGCCTCTGAGTAGTTGACAGAGATTTCATTCATTCTACACAAAGATAGGTAGGAAATGCATGCACTGTCTATTGATGTTAAAGATGAAAGAACTGGCAACGATGGCCCATAACGATGGAACCTATGCATCCCGACGTTTGTCATTATTGAAAAGCTATTTTCTAGATATGGGGGCTAAGTGGAAATATTACGAAACTCTTTATGTAGAGTATAACCTGAATTAAAGTGATTTAGCATTCTGTCTAAGACGGTTTCGTCTACGAACTCCGTGAAAATGTGTCATCTGAGCTAGACATGTCTGAAATGTAAACTAAACAAAGAAATAGAGTAAACATAGAACACTACAAGATGATAGCACTGCTTGGGTTCATTTCAAATGTTTGACGGTTGAAGCTGATCGGTAATAGAAACACGATGCTCTGTTGCTTACCGAACTGTATTAAAATGTGACTGGTAACACTGTTGACTTATCGGAGTAAATGCTAGCAAGCGATTCCAGGGTGTAGTCACAGATCATGCTGCTGCCTTCTGGACTATCATCTCTCGCTAATGATTCTGCGAAATTTCACGTGCGCATTAATTAATAGCACGTCAATCTATGCTACTTTCCGTTGATTCACAGTTGGTTACAAGCACTGCACACCAGCTGTGAGTCATGTGTATCAATACCAGATCGCGCATAATGTTTGCTGAAGCGTATCCGCGGTTAATCTCAGAGCTGATCACACAAAATGTGAATGCCCGAGCAACCTTGAGTTTGGGCTGTCACCTGTGTTTGTTACAACATTCCCCAGTTTTTGCCCCATGGTTTTTGACTGGGGATCAAACAGTAAACGAACGTATTGGAAATGAGGTATCTCAGATTCTCCTAACATGCGGCCTTACAAAATATGTTTGGTCACGTGAACGGCAGGTCGAGTTGACAGTTTATGGATGATATGCCAGGGCTTCCTACGGGATGTCAGTAATAACAGTGTTGAACAAAACAGGTGGAATCACTCAGCCTTGTCATAACAAAGTGCCAAAGGACGATGAGAATTTTCCCTGTGCCATCAGCCGGGGTCTGATGGTGAATGGGCTCTTAGGATGTTGATCTGTTTGTCAAACGTGCGGATGAGTACAGGGCGATTCACTACCGGTCACTCCAAGAGCTCATCGAACGTGTAAAAAAGCTATGAATGTCGACCATCTGTAGATATGAACGTGTTTTGCTATCTGACAAAGGATGAACATATAACCAATGTAACAAGAACTAGGGTATGATCCTGTCTGGTCTTCACCGACTTGTTATTCTAATATTGGCGTCAACTCATGGCAGACCAAGACACCCTGAATGATTATCGCACGTATCTCTGTTACCCTTCTTTAACTTATAAACAATTATTACTGAATTCCGGTTGAATTTAACGGTTTTCCTCTTCGACAACTGCGTAGCACAGCTGTCGACTATTCAATAAAGACGCAGCTTCTATTCGTAGAGAAGGACGGAATGTGTTCTTCCAGGCGTTTCAGAAACTAGGTCTTGCATGGGACTTTCGCCGTGATAGGAGAAGTGGCATCCATCTGCCGGGAATTAATAGTCAAGCCCTCAGGCGTTAACAGTCGTGTGCTTTACCAGTAGTACCACTCTTTGACAATAAATAAGCGTACATGTTTCGCCAATGTTGCCCGATTGATTGATTGTGTTCATTTTGGTCACATTTGGAAAAATCAGTCATTCATAAAATTTACTTGTAGACGGTTGATTCTTGATCTATTGTTCACAACTTGTGAACTTCCCATCGCCATGAGGCGCATCTCACATTCTCATTCACTTGGGCGAGGAGGCGACCTGTTTTAGTTGTTATGATAATCAAGGTTGAACAGAAACTGGCCTCTTGATTCGAGTTTCTTGTCTTTTCATCCGTAAATTCCTTGAGTTTTCTCAAAGCCTTGATTTACTTGTGGGCATGTTCTAACCCATAAGATCAGTACTACAGTCTGCTGGAGTCACGTGAACTGTCGGGCGTGGTGTCTAGCTGTTGAGGTGCGGTAACGGTGAAACCGGTGAAGGATTTCCACTAGGTTTTCATTGCAAGCTACTGTTTGATAAAGTGCAGGAATGAGCATCACTCATATCTGACTGTAACCGTAGCCTTGAGATCAACTTTTCCTCAGACCACCTCCTGTAGGAGGCGCTCACTCCGACTCCCGTTTTGATTGCAGTTCGTCAGCAGAATGTACCGCTGCACCGATCTCAAGCTTGTTGACCTTGTATTAAGCAGGCTAACTTATCTTATCTGACCGCCAAACCACGATCGCTTGTGAGTAACACTCAGTTTGCTCAATCATCTTTGGAGGTGGCATACTACTGTTGTCTCTCATCTTTCGCTCCACGACCGGGCTTTCACAGTCACAAAAGCAATATTCTAATTTCTACTGAATGATGATTGTTGGCAGCTCGTCTTCTTGGGTTCAATCTATGTTTGTCGGCTGACTGAAGCGCACCCCGTGCATTCATATTTTTCGATTGCTACTGTTCACCGTGGGACCTTTGGTGATCTTCTTACTATTTTGCTGTTGTAATTTGCTCATCAGATTCGTTCGGTTGGTGTTAGTGAAACGGCTTGTCGTTTGTGTTGCCTACCAGCTGATGAACCACAGTGTTGAAACTCTTTTCAAGTTCTTACTTATTTTTCATCCTGTTGTCGAATTTTATCACACGTTGCTTATTCAAGTTAGATATCGTACTTCACCAGTTTGACTATAGATCTCTGTAGATTTCCTCAGTTCGTAAACAGCTCAATTGTACGCTGGTCAGATGGGTGAACGCGAGTGAAAGTTTTTGTTAACAAGGACATTTACTTTGACATAACTGTAATGTAGTATATCACCTTGAATTCTGACTGAGTTCCCCAACTGTCAGGTTAACTCCTTTCCCATTTTTTCTGTCGTGCTGTCGTGTTGACAATTTCACTACCCTGGTTCACTCTCCCGTTCCGAAGTGAAATCCCTCTCACACAGCTCGATGTATCATGAACTTCATAAACTTCGGTGTTTGATGATTGGTTAACTTCCCTCAGGGGCGATTGGTTAACATTTTACTGCCTGCTGAACTTAGGATTTCCGCAAAATTTACTTATTGTGGCATCTTGTTTGGTCAGTTGCCAAGAGGTGGTTTAGCTTTTGATTTC
Source organism: Paragonimus kellicotti (assembly GCA_014220965.1). NCBI lineage: Eukaryota > Metazoa > Platyhelminthes > Trematoda > Plagiorchiida > Troglotrematidae > Paragonimus > Paragonimus kellicotti. The sequence continues at coordinate 69,639 of LOND01000843.1, read as the reverse complement.
TGCAAACTGATTGGACCACGCATTACTGAAACACAGTTGATATATTTCAGTGATTACAAGATTGCAAAGTGAGCCTTAAATTTGGTTCCTACTATGTTTGACGCAAATCGTGGTGTCTGAATACGTTGTGATAAGTCATTAAGAGTTGGTCGGTTGGTTCATCGAAACAGTTTTCACTTGTGAGACCGTACTGTTTCACTCCACCTAATCAAGTCCGTTGAACATCACCTATGTTTACTGATGTTTTCTGGCGACCACAAATACTAACAGTATCCAGTTCTTATTGATTTTTGGAATTGGCCGTAATTTATGTTCTGTCCGTCGGTTGATGGCTGAAAGTTCTTGACGGCTTGAACGTTTTGCGTCTGATGATTTCTTTCGTTTTTGGTGGTACTGTTGGATGTCTGTTTCGTTACTGTCAATCTTGCTGTGGAACTGAGCAATTTGATTTAACGTAGGTAATTATGAGCTGTATACAACGATTACCTCTTTTAGGTTTTATATGCTGAATTATTTCGGCTGTCGCCTGTGTTAATAATCACGTTAACTGCTAGTACCTTTTACTGTTGTCAACGAAGATTCACCTGTATCCTTACTTTCCTGTAGGTCACCGGAATTCGGATTTGTACTGAATCTGTTGCGGACCGCCACTCCACATTCACGGCTAATGCTTTTGCGGTATGTGAACATGCGACTTTGTATTTCACACTAACGCAAATACTGCTCTTCCATTCTCTCGCTTTTTGTACGTAGTTAATTTGTGTTCACTCGTTCGCCTACATATCTATACTCATGTTTCACTGACGTGATATGGCCACACACCCGTATTTGGGCTGTAAAATAACTGCTTATGTCATTGCTCATAGTGACTTCAGTTGCGCATTTTTATCGAATGCTTGCCTTATCTAGTGTAGTTACCGAACCACACTGTGTCCGATAAATAGGGAAGATGATAGCTGGGCTCACTCCGCGCAGGTCAGACAGAAAGTAGACGGCTGTTACTTGCAACTCGCCACACTTTTGTATACTTGCATTCACTCTTCGGAACCGATTGACCTTTGCTGAATGTAGATTATTCTTGTAGATATGTCTTTTTACACTGGTCTACCATTATTCCAGGATTTCGCTCGACCGAGTACCATATTCTTAGTATCGTTCGCGATTGGACGGCAAATGAACGACATATTCTGTATGAAATCACCTTGAAAAGGTTCATTGTTTTTGTATCGTGTGTTGTTACGGAGTTAGTCCGTCTCTAATGGAAATTTCTGCACTGATGTTTTGTTGCATGCTGTTGAAAGGCTCTGCTGCGTGTTTTTGTTTTGATCTTCGAAGGCTCCATCCTTGCATATGTGAGAGTATCAGCGGTTCCGTAGATATGCGAAGCATTTAGTCAGTGTGACAAAGTTCAGGTGATCAAGCAGAAAAAGATAGGCAGTCACTGCTGTGAGATCACTCACTGTTGTAATTCTGGTCGATCATTTCTGTGAGTAGGTGCTCCTGCAGTATGTTGTTGCAGCTCTAATCATTGACTTCGTGATCATCTTAGTGTAACCGATTATTTCCAGTTGGTCGGATAGCAATCCTGTAGTGTTGGAATGCTGATGCCGGTATTCACTCGCGTATTCTTTAATTTTCTCGAGTGTACTTTTCCACTCAGTATCCTAAGGTGAAGGTTTGACTCATCGATCCACATTCCAATCGAGCGCCAAATGCATTCATCTTTGTCAGCCGACATACTGGATAGAATTGTGTCGTTTTATACGACCTAATGTGTGTCCCCTGTAGGGAAACGATAACTAGAATAATGATTTCTATTCACGAGAGTTCCGGTGGGCTACTTAAACAGTGAAAGACGACAGCATCAAGTTTACTTATTCACTCTGGTTGAACAAATATTCACCACATTCGCGTACGTGAAAATGCAGCAAACGGGAACGGGGATACGGTATCTTACGGACGTAGTTGATCAGTCCGGACGAGGCATTAGAGACTACCCTGTTCATATTTATCTCTAACTGTGTATTTTAGCTGAGGAATACGTGGAACCTGGTGTATGGCCGATGTAAATGAATGATTGGGTGTTCGATAGCGTACAGGTCTTGATAATCATGGTTACTCGTCCACATATATATATCGTTCTGTTTTGTTCTACTCTATTACGTCCGATAACAACAACATACTGATGCTTCTCGCTCGTCAGCTTTTTGAATTCCGTATTCTTGTTCATCCACCTATTGTGTACACTCTCTGACACTGGATTATAGGTCTTGCCGATCTCATCATCTCGCCTCTCACTGTTTCTTTTACTCACCTTAGTGTTGTATCACCGTTGTATTTTTGTTCTCGCTGATTTGTGCCGTCTTCAGTACTTTTGATCAGTCGCCTCACTCTTTGGTATGAACCAAATTTTGTGTATATGGCTGAGTGAGAGGTGTTTATAGTGATCAAGATTGGTTCATACTCTCAATTCGGTCGGATACTGATCTGCGTGAGGTTTTTCCCAGAATGTCAAGTACCGCCGACTGTCGACTGTATGGACGATTTTGGTTAGATTATGTACTCTAGGCCTGTGCGCAAACGAAAGATTTCTTGTAACCAGCAACAATGTGTGATAGTTCCAAATCTGACACTGACTAAAACCCAAACTGCGCAATGGTTTACGGTAATGTTAGTACTTGCGAAGCATTTAGCGTAATAGTGTCTTCAGGACTAAGCTTCCACATCGACTATGTGGCTTTGGTTTGCACACAATATATTAATCCACAAAACTTAGGATTTTTCGTTGGTCCAGAAACCCTCGTTATTTTAAAGATTACCATGTTTCTTTTTCAGTGTGCTGTGTTCTTCTGACAATTTCTGGCCGAACGACTCGTTCCCTGTCCTGCAGTTTCTCATCACATCAGTGAGTAACCACGTACAGCATTTGTTCTTCTGAACTGTTCAGTCATTTGCTACTTAAAATTGCTTCCCAAACTAAAGCGAGATTTAATCGATGCCGTTATTTTTTTGATGGCCAACTGATGAGCCAAATGAGGATCTAAGCCATGGTCATAGGTTTAAAGGTCCTCCTTCTACGCGAACTACTTTTCACCCTGTACGTAAGCCAGTTACTCGGCACTGCGGTAACCGGGCTGTTATTCAAGCACAAAAGCATTTCGCTTTACTCAGGGAGAGCGCGCAGGCTCCCGGACAGCGTATCGTCCATACGGTTTTCGAATGTCTTTGGCCTCCGTCAACTACGAACAAATCCTGGGGAAGGCGTACGAGTCACGGTGGAAATCGCCGGCTCCAACAGATACGATAAACCCACCGGGTACCTTAAATGTCTGGACCGCATTCGAAGGTGTATGAACTAATTTGGTAACCAGCTACTGACAGTAGGAAGCTGGCGTCTTAACACTTTTGTCGGTCTTGGTCCTCCTGGTTGGGTCGACCAGTTACACCATTTAATTTTCCCACCTTCAGTGATCGAACACACAGAGGTAGGCCAACGAAGAGTTATTGAGCGTACATTGGATGACCTCGGCATCGGTATTTGCCGTCATAATGAGACATAGCTTCAAGATTTCAGCACGCTACTACAACTATCCCAGTCATCCACTTTACCATGCGCGTACAATGTGCGCTCTCTGAATACTATGCGGCTGAAGCCACTAGCCATGCCTGTGTTCGGATTGTTCTAAATGTGTATGCTGAAATGACGTTGTTTGATCAGATACTTGTAAACGACCATCTTTGCGTTATCAGAGGTACACATAACAAGCACTGTGTGTTTGCTATTACCGCATATGCTTCCACAGACGGTAGTCCAATCACAGTCAAAGATAAATTTTGTCACCAGTTCTCTAACTGGTGGTAAAATCCGTGGGCGCACGGATTTTGTAGTGATAAGCGAAGGCTTGAACGTTCAGGTGGACAGTAAGTACTGTTGAGCGTGACTTAGGTGGCTGGCATTTTTACGGCATTCACGGAAGGAACAACGGTTTTAGTTTCTCTTTCTGATGTGTACTCACTGTTGGTTTTCTGTTCTTTAATGCACTACATGGGGACTTCCATCGCTGTTATTCGTGGCCACAGATTACTCATATAGCAGTCCGCTATCAAGGACGAGGTTGTTTGCAAGACTGTCAGACGATCCTCAAACGCTTGCGTGACTTCCACTCATGCACCAGTATGCGCAAAGTTCACTCGGCGCTTTAGTGAGAAGTCACTTTGTCGTCAAACCAAAACTGACTTATCTAAACTAACATGGGCGCAAGCATTCTAAATCATCCAGTGTGCGCTAGCCTCCAGTCTAAAAGGTAGTCATAGTAACACTGTGCCAATAAATCCCGTCTTTTAACATCCAGCCCCAGACCTGCATCATCCCTTGCTTAGACCTAGAATGCGAATTAATATAGGTGCTTTCAACGTTCGCACTCTAAAACAGATTGGTCAACAGGCCGCTCTCGCACGAACGTTAGACTCGTTGAATGTCGATGTCTGCTGCATTTCGGAGACTAGAATCCAGGACAGTAGTCAACGTATGGAACTAACAGCACCCGCACTGTCTACCCGATACTGGTTATACACTTCGGGTGACTCCACAGCTGCCGCTACAGGTCAGGCTGGAGTAGGTATAGTCCTCAGCACGACGACCGCAGCCGCATCGTTAACTTAGATCCCTGTTGGCAGTAGACTTTTTGTCGCCTGCTCGACAGGTTCGATTAAGACTAGCTCTAGACGCAAAATCTTCAGACATCTGTCTGTTTATGCTCCAGCTAACTGTGATGACATCGGCATCAAAGACGCCTTTTACTCGGATCTGGCCACTCTCCTTCGGTCGACACATGGTTCTGATATAGTCGTTCTGGCCGGAGATATGAACGCCCAGGTCGGCCGCCTTGGTGAGCACCGAGTCTAGTTTGGGCCACAGACTTGGGGTGACACAACATCGCTGCAAAGTGCGTTGAGCATAGGCTATTTTTAGCCACCACTAGTTTTACACACCATGCGCGTTATTGTTATACTTGGCGTCGTACTTCTTCGAATCAGGCCTGGTTTCAGATAGACCACATAGCTGTTAGTTATAAGTGGCGGGGTTCCATTCAAGACTGTCGTTCTTATTGGAGCACATACTTGGATTCAGATCATGCGTTATCGTTTTGTTCTTCCGTCTGCTAGGCCACCACTTAATCGACAACAACGACTGGCTGTTGAGAAACTGGCCTGGCCGTCGATAAGGCATAAGTACCAAACTGACCTAGAAAGGAAGCCTATCACTCATTACCTCGAATATACTAATAACCGTTGGATCCATTTAGGAAGCACGTATTGTAGCATACGACATGGAGTTTCGTGGGGGTAAACAAACATAAGATCTCAGAGAAATCTCTGGAGTTGTTAGATGCCAGACAGAACATTCCCCTGGAAAGTTCACGTAACCAGTTTAAGAGGGATATCCGTAGGAAGCTGAACAGTATCCTGATCACCTATCGGAGAAAGTCAAGGGAACGTGAACCATTTTTTCTTCAAGCAATATCAGTTCTCTTCAAGCTCCTCTGTGCTACTGGTCCAGGATGACTGTCTGTCAGCGAAGCTATCAGCGTGTCAGATGGTACATACATTCATAAGTTTAGAAAGTTAAAACGCTAGACAAAACCTTTTGGGAGTTAATTTGGCTGCTCTCTAGATTTTACTGCATTATCGTTACAAACTTGTAATTTACTATCGTGGTCGGTAGAGCGGAGGCCACCACGTCAAAAATGATGTCCGCAATTGTATTTTGTCTCCCAAACCCAATAGGGCTGCTAGTTCAGATGATCATGTGTCGGTAGGTGAGATGATGTTAATAGAGGCTTTGGCTCAGTTCCCATATTCACGAAGTGAGTTCGGGGCTCTTGCGAATACCATGGGGGATTTTATTGACCCCAGTCATCATTTGAGTTCTGAAATCCGTTGCACTCTGCAGGCTTATTTTAGCCAGGGAGGCAGACATTAGAGAAGAACGGGCAGGGTTTTGCTTGGGACGAAGATGTAATGATCAAATTTTTACCCTTCCCCAAATTCTGGAGAAGCGTCATATGTACCGCTGGCAAACAGCTTATGTATTTATCGACTGTAAGGGTGCGCTTGCTTCATTGGATCGATCTACTATTTTATGTCGCTCGAACGCAGGGTGTACCGACCAAGTATGTGAACATACTGTCGGCGCTTTATTCCCATACTTCAGCTCAGGTTAGGGTTTACGGTGAACTGTCTGACAGTTTCAGCACCAGGAGCAGCGTATGTCAAAGCTGTCCACTTTCACCGTTTTTGATTAATGGAAAACTGTCTATGGCCCTCACAAACTGCTGATGGGGACCTTCTGCCTGGATGGAAGACTGACTGATCTTGATTATGCTGACGACAAGATGTTGCTGTTGACAATTTCCAAGCAGCACAAACAATGTTAGAGGCTATTTCGCGTTCTGCTAAATACTTCGGAATGCGCTTTGCAGCCTCAAAATGCAAAGTGCTTCTGCAAGATTGCTGTGATTACGTAGATTTAATGTTAGATAATGAAGTTATGGAGGTTGTTGACCGGTTTGTATACCTGGGAAGTTGCAATTTTGGTGTCGAAGGTTTGGGGGACGAAATGGGAGCGCGTGTCTCTAAGACTAGGGCGGTATTCGGTAATACAGGATATATCTGGCGACGGAGATGCATCTCTGAAGCCTTAGGATCGCGTATATAAGGCGACAGTGAGGGCTGTATTACTTTACGGCTGCGAAACTTGGCCTGCTCAGGATAGAAGACGTGAACCGTCTTCAGGTATTTGATCACCGATGTCTGCGTTCGATCGCTCGTATCGGGTGGCACCAACGAGTAAGCAACGAGGAGGTTAGGAAGCGGGTGTTTGGCACTGATTGTCAAACGAGTTCTTTGTTCAATCCTTACATTTGCACAGACTTAGATGGTTAGGTCATGTACTAAGGATGCCAGCTAGTCGTTTGCCACACCGAGCACTGTTTGCCGACGCTGCGGCCGACTGGCGCGAGGTGGACAGATGATGACCTGGCGTAGACAAATGAAATCGTTCACGAAGGGGTTGGTCACTGTAGATCGGGTTCGTCTCCCGGGCTGGGGCCCTCGCGACTCACGTAGTCGGTGGCTGGAGACGTTAGGTGAGATGGCGGCTAATCGAGCTCAGTGGCGTGAATGTTGTCGTTGTTTGGCCGAGTTGTCTGTGAAGTGAGTGCACTTAATGATGCGGGGCAGTGAAAGCCGTAAGGAAGCTGTCTTGCTGATGACGCCTTACTTTCACTTACAGCTCGGTTGTTTGTTTGCAAGGTGTAGCACCTTGATGTTGAATGTTTGAATATAGACGTGGTTATTCGTAGCAGTTAGGTTCCCTCTCTTTCTTTCGGTTTTGCTTCTCTTCCTGTACTGTGTTTCGTTTTCTTATTCTTGGTTGTGGCAGTTAAGCGTCAATGTGAACCATTGATGTATTGCTATCTGTGGTGATGATGATAGTGATGATGTTGATGATGAAGAAAACTGGTTCCCGTTCTACTTATTAATGATAAAGACAGAAAATCACGCCACTATTTTCTCCGGTTTCATCAGGTATTTGATCACTTTTTCCTGTTTTTATTGACGTCATCTGTGATATGTAGGCTAGTCGTTGTTCGTTTTCCTGGCCGACCTTCTCCTCCTAATATTCTTTGCATAAAATTGGACCAGTTTGCCTTTTGGATCCGCGGACAGACATATCATTACGGGTCCATCATATGGGCTGTTTTTTCTCTAGTCTACTGAACTACAAGCAGACCAAGTAGTTTGGACATTGATTTTATCGATCCCAAACGCTCATTCTAGACAGTCTTGTCGACCGCCGGTTGTTTTCCGAAAACTGGTTCTGAATGCAGCTTGACTTAGATTTGTGTTGCTTTTCGTCTCTGACTGTCGCATGTCCCCACTACACGTGTTGATCGTATTCACTGCAAATTAGATCACACTGTCTGGCATTCTACTATAATCGGTCGATTGCTACCCTACTGTACGGGTGGAAATTCATTGGGATCACAACATACGGGTTACATATCTATATGTTCATATTTAGCACTACCGTGCGGGTTAACAACTGAATGACCCACTTAATCAACCAGCTTTTTATGCTGCAGATGTGGACTTGTCCGCTAGTAAACGGGCAGTTAG